>CAJNDV010014592.1:48036-74238 GCA_905221635.1 Symbiodinium sp. CCMP2456
CCTAAACCCTAAACCCTTCAAACCCTTCAAACCCTTTTGCAAACCCTAAACCCTAAACCCTAAACCCTAAACCCCTAAACCCTAAACCCCAAACCGACTCCCCGGCCTCTTAGAGCTCAGGTCTTCTCCTCGGGTTTCGGCTTCTCCGCCTTGCGAAGCTCCGTCGCCTGAGGCCTTGCTTCGGCGGCTTCGGCGGCTGCGGCGGCTTCGGCGGTTTAGGGGTTTGGGGTTTAGGGTTTACGGTTTAGGGTTTAGGGTTTAAGGTTGGGTTTTGTTAAAGGAAACTACAGGTGGGGAGTTTAGGGTATATTGGGCTTCTATATGGCTTCTATAAGGCTCCTATAACGGTAACTCCTGAAAAAGTCCTAGATTTTGGGGGTTCCCAATGCCCCCTAAATCAGGAACATAGCTTTTAACTCTAATCTTAAACCCCTTAGATGTTAAGGTATAGTCCTTAATTTAATGGGTATTGGGTTCTCTGGGTTTGGGCTTCCAGTGTTAAGGCTTTATAAGGGTTTAAATGTTTAAGGGTTTTGGGGCTTAGGGGTTTAAGGGCTTCTCGGTACAGGCTAGCGTGGCGATGCGGCTTGGGTTGAGTTTGATGCCTTCCCAAAGTGGCTCGAACAACCTGGTGCTTCAAGCCCATCCAATTCCCGAAGACTGGAGGCTGGCAAGATTGACAGATATTCCTCAGCAGTCCACTGCCGTCGCCCCTGAAGCTATATCCCGTCAATCTGGCGATGGAACGACAGTTGGGTCCGGGCTGGAGTATTCCGGAACCCTGAACCCCCAGAGACCTGATATCTGAGGCCTCAACCTCTGCCCTCATTCATCGAATCTAAACAACCGCAACCTCCCAAACATCTGTCCTTCCACCCGAAACCCTAAAGCCGAACTCTGGACCCTACATCCGAAACCCTAAACCCTCAAAAACCCTAATCCCTAAGCCTAAATCCGAAACCCCAAACCCTCAAAAACCCTAATCCCTAAGCCTAAATCCGAAACCCCAAACCCTCAAAAACCCTCATCCCTAAGCCCTGAAACTCCTGGCAGCCCCGCACCCGAGCCCCAGACTTTCCACGGTAGTTGAGGTAAACAGAGAAGGAAACCTCGGTAAATCCCCAGAGAGCCCAATGCCCCCTTAATTCAATCAAGGAGCTTCCGTTTCTTTTTACGCTATATCCGCTATATGGGAATTTCCGAAAATAATGGGTATCTTATTTCGGGGTGCTTAAGGATCCTACCATTTAGGGTGCTATATCAGGGTCCCCTATTTTCGGAAAACCCCATATTCAAATTAAAGGGTGTCGGACTCTGAGTGCGGTGGCATGGTTTTGAGCGAAGAAGCTGGCAATCTGTGCATGCGTGTGTTGTGTGCTTTCGCACCTGTGTGGGTGAGAGTGGGGGGGGGGTCGATCTATGCACTTATGTCTTTATGTCTCGTGTAGTCACGCTTTTGCTATAGTTTTGTTGACCCTAAACCCTAGACCCTAAACCCTAAACCCTAAACCCTAAACCAGCAGCACCATGTTGGAACCCGAAAGACTCACAGCAAGATCTTGCGAATCCATGCCTCTACGCTTGCCGACTCTTCCCGGGATCTAGAAGTCCTCAACCCTTCGCTACAGGAAGCCTTAAAGGAACCCGGAAGGAATCCTCGTATCTAAACCCTAAGCCCCCCGAAACCCCTAAACCCTGAACCCTTTTTTTTGAACCCAGACTCTGCCAATCAGCTGGGAACATCTGGGAAGTAGCGCCGCCAAACTCAAACCTAAACCCTAAACCCCAAACCCTCCCCTAAACCCTAAACCTTTTGAGGCGCCCTTGTAGCGACACTTTAGCAACCCTGAAAAAGCGAACCCGGACCCGCGACGCCGAGACCCGAAACCTTCAGGGTAAAGAGTGCATCTCCGATCCCCGGCTTGGGTTTAGGGTTTAGGGTTGAGGGTTTAGGGCTTGACTCACAAACCCATGAACTCCGAGCTTTGGGAGGGTTTTATACTTCCCTACAAGTTCAAAACACAATAATGGTTATGACTGTACCCTAAACCCCTTTCGCGACCGGTAGTCCCGGTAGTTGGTGATTGCCTGCACACCGATAACCCTAAGGATACCAGTAAGGACAGATTTAGGGTCCAAAATCCCACCCTACAGTCTCACCCCAGTTATATCAAACCTTAGAACAGCACCTAAACCCTCAAAACTCTGAAGCCTTAAACCCCCAAGCCCTAAAGCCGCCAAACCCTTCCAACAAATACGACACCTAACTTCCTGTGGTCTTTGAAACTTTTTGAAACCGGACTTGATATTGCCAGCATTGCCTTTTTGCCCGTTCTTCAACCGAGGCCCTAAAACCCCACTCCTTTTTTGAGCAGGGGCTGCAGCACACATTGAAATCCTGAAATCCTCACTCCCAAGCCGAGAAACACCTTCATAAACCCCCTCCCCGACAGATACTCTGGCACAGCGACGTACTGCCCGCGCTTGAAGTTTTTTCGCTGCGTCCGATGAAGGAACCTCGGGCTAAACACGCAAAAAGGGCAAGCTTGCTTCGGTGCTATTCATTTCGTAGGGTCTGGAGTTTAAGGGGCTTTGAGGTTTAGGTTCTCGTGTTGCTGTCTCTGACATTGGAACGGTTTCAGGTTTAAGTTCAGTTTTAGAGTTTCGGCTGCAGGGCTTGGACTCTCACAAGTCGGGTGACGATTCAGTACAAGGAGAGCGGTTCATCCAGCTTCACAACCTTTGCCGACCCACCTGCCTTCAACAAACTCTTGCTCTGGTCTTCTTCCATCTTCTTTCGTCTTCACACTTTCTGCTTGCGGTTTGTGACTAACATCGCTAGCCAAGAGATGAAGCTCACGTCATGCACTGGACGGTGGGTTTGCTGTATGCTGCAAGATGCTGCAAGCAATGCAAAACCTCAATGCCAGAGTCGGACTGTCGCAGCCATAGCTACCGGTGTTGCTGCAGATTGTTCCGTTTGCTTCAATCCTCTGGGGTCGTTGCCTCAGCTAACATGACTGGAAGCCGCAAGTGGCTCCAGAGTTTCAGACCTCATTGGTTACGGTGGCTCCTGGCGGCGAGTTGGGGAAATTGAGCCTAGCAGGGTCTGCAAAAGCTCCACATCTTCTCCACAAGCCAAACCCTCACAAAACCTCGCGAAGTTTAAACCCTACACCCGGTAGATTTAAATCTATCCCCGCTTGGAGCCCGGCGCATCTTGCCCAAACTTCTTCGTAATGTCCGGGCACTCGATGAAACCAAAGCCCTTGTCCTCGAACCTGGCACAAGAGTTGGCCAGCGTGCTCACTGAACATTCACCGTCGTTACTAGTATAGTACTATCTTACTAAATATTAGAACTCGTCGCATTACACCCAATTACTCTTCGTTTAGTTAGTTGCTACGGGTACTAGTAGTATTGTTGGCAGAATCTGGAAAGCAGGTGGCTAGGACGATATGCTAGAGGAAGATCTGGCGCAGGCATGTGGGGTAGCACGGGACGGGCATACTTTAATCATCGGCTTGCAAGAAGACCCCAGAAAAGTTTAGACCCTAAGCTGCATGACTTGCAGCTTTTCGCCAGCTCGAAGACAACATGCCGGTCATGGCCACAAGTACATCACACCCACGAACCGCCGGTCTGTCAGACCTGTTTCGGGCGTGGGGAAGATCGGGCCTGAAGTTTGAGTTTGGGAAAAGTCTTGGGTTTTTAGGGTTTAGGGCTTAGGATTTAGGGTTTAGGGCGTCCCTTTCTGGAGGATTTAGGGTTTAGGGTTTAGGGTTTCGGAAAACCTACAGTCTCACATTCCGCCCAACCTCTAAGCGGCTAAACCCCTGCAACAGCCCCAGCTTATTGAACCTCCAACCCAAACTGGACAATCAGCCCCAACCCCAAACAGCTAAACTTCAAGACCCCTGCACCCAAATCCCCTAGGCTTTACACCCTTAGAGGGCCCCCACACCCAAAATCTCCGGTTCGACGGGGGCTGCTGGTCCAGACGTGGCTCTGACTGCGAACATACATTATATAACACTATACTCTACTATGTTCTATCCTAGTCGTTTGTTCTATATTCTGTTTCATCATATTGTCAAACATCATGTCATGTTATATCAGGTTATAGCATATTTTCCTATGTTATCCCACATTAGATCATATTTAAGAAATTATAATTATATATATATATAGATAGATAGATATATTCCTACATCATCCGATATTAGATCATATCATTCTGAATCTTTCCATCAACCCGGGATTTGCAGCCCGAATCGGGCCTAGGAGTCGAGGTCTCTTCGGGTTTGGGTTTAGGGCTCTTGAGGCTCAGAGTTCTAGGGTTTAGGGCTTAGGACTCTTGGGGTTTGGGGTTGAGGGTTTAGGGCTTGCGACTCCCGGGTTTTGGAGTTTAGGGTTTGGGGCTTAGGACTCTTGGGGTTTGGAGTTTAGGGTTTAGTTGGGACGCTTGGGTTTAGGGTTTAGGGTTTAGGGTTTAGGGTTTCGGGTCGTTGCGGGTCGTTGCGGGTCGTTGCGAGTCGTTGCGGGTCGTTGCGGGCTTTGCAATCTGCAGCGGTTACTGTAGGCTTCAGGGGCAGAGCATCTTGGCTTCAAGAGAAGCTTGGCTTGGGCTTGAGCCGCCCTTGAATCCGTAACCTTAAACCCTGCATCCCTTTAAACCCCTAAACCCTAAACCCCCCTATACCCTGTAAAGCCCTTAAAGCTTGACCCGTTTACCTCACATCCCAAGCTCCCCTAGCCCCCCCTGAAACCGTCAAAGCAACCAAGGCCTGGGACCACCTCCATGTCCGGGGGCCGGTAGTGCGGGTGGTTGATGTTGGGGGACGCGCCCGGCCTTTGGAAGTGGTGAGGACTTCGAATTGCAGCTTCGGCTTGTTGGGGGCTTCAGGGTTTAAGGCTTAAGGTGCAGGGGTGTGCAGGCTTTGAAAACTTCGATTTGAAGCGGGCGTGTCCCGCCATATTCACGCCCTCTCCAAGACTAACAGCTTGCTTCTCTCAGAACTTTACCCTAGCATACTACCTCCACGACCGATCAATCTCGGAAGGAATGCTTGCTCGTACACTTCGCATGCAGCTGTTTTCGCTCATGCGAGTGGGTGCCAAGAATGAATAACAGCCTGGGCAATTTGCACACGGACCGCCCAAGACTTCCCCCCCGAGAGCTCTCCCAAAGCCAGTCACTTTCCAAATACACGTGCTATCTCTCTAGAATGGCAATCTAAACAAGGCCTATGCTTTCAGTGGAGCCCTTTTAAAGATCACAGCCCCTAAAACCTTAACACCATAAAAACCCTAAAAACCCTAAAACCCTAAAAGCCCTAAAGCCCTAAACCTAAACCCCATACACCCTCGCTACCCTATTTAAAGCAAAAGCGCTTCTGAGCCCGCCGGCGGGTAGGGGTCCTCCTCCTCTTCTTCCGGGAGTTCCTCCTGTCCGGCAAAAGCCAAGGCCTGGGGAAAGTCTCTTTCAGGGTTTAGGGTTAGGGTTTAAGGTTTAGGGCTTCGGGTTTCAGCACTCACTCTCGGACATGCCTAGCCCTTCGGGTTTAGGGTTTAGGGTTTAGGGCTCGGTTTAGGGTTTATGCCTTAATCGAGTTTAGAAGTAGAAATTGGGGTTTAGGGTTTAGGCATCAGGGTTCCTTCAGGGAGCTATAAGGGTACTACATGGAAGGATGCCACAAGGGTACAATAAAGATCCTAAAGATTTTGGGTTCGCTGGTTAAGGGTTTTTGTCTTGCTTTCCGGGCTTAGGCTGTCAGGAAGAAACTCCCATAACTTGGCCATAACGTGCAGGCAAACACTAACGCAGCCACCAAGCAAATGTTCTCCTCCTCACAGTCCGATGGCCCTTAAGAGCAAACACACCTGCATCTGCCGCCTGCTTCTGAATTGTAAACAGAATAAAATAAAACACTGCAGGGGTACTGCAAATCTGCCAGCCAACGGGCATTAGGATCCACCGGGGCAGCCATTTGTCCAGTGGCTCCTGGCATCATTCCCATTGCCTTGGCGACAAGAGAACGTCTGGGTTCGGTTCGGTTCGGTGGCGAGTGTTGTTCTGTCCGTTCATGACGCAACTGATGGCATCCATCTGGACTAGCTTTGGTTTCATGTGGAACCCTATGTGACCCGGAATCATGTCAACATGCTTACTGCTTTCCTTGCCCAGGAGCCATGGGGTTCATCTGCATCATGCTGGCCATTGGATTCATCTGCATCATGCCGGCCATGGGGGACATCATCATGGCCTCATGTCGTACGAGAGATCGGGAGAAGAAGCTCCGAGCCATGAAGTGAGAGGATGGCCAAATGTCCTGACTTGGACTAGCCTGTGCCATCCTTGGGCTGAGGCTATCTGCTGCTGCTGCATGAGGGCGGCCATTGGATTCATAGCCGACCTTGCGGTGTGCCGAAAAATTTGCATCGAGCAAACTGACCAGCAAATGGCATTGGGACACAAATACGCACGCTACAGGCTAAGCCCGCGACATTGTAGGGCAACCACAACCCAAGCAGCCGCATCCAGGACAGCTGCCACAACAACCACAGCCGCCACAACAACAAGGCATACACCCCGCCATGCAGCCGCCGCTTGGCTGACAGCTAGTCTGACAGCCTGCGGGGCATCCAGATGGACAGGCTTGCCCACAGCCGTTGCAACCCGCCGCTCCGGCACATGCATCTCCGGCACTGCTGCCGGGGGCAGACGCCACACTCGCTTGGCATGGTCCGACGTCAGGTGAAGTCACCTGAGCACGAAAATTGAAGCAATATTTTGCTTATGCTACTGCCTCCACGATGTGCAAGCATTGCAAGCCCGGCCACTGCTGCAAGCCCGTTGTCTCCTGCAAACGATACCATGAAACAAACGTGCAAACTGCCGCATCACCTTTCATCATGCCGTCGCCTGCGACTGGACTACGTGACCGGCTGCGCTCTCCTCCAAACATAAGGAAATCAAACCCAACAACCCACGGGGCACACACACACACACACAGAGATGCAAACGCCTGTCGCCGATGTATTATTCGCATATCACAACTCAGGCAGCGGCGCGCATGCATCCCTGATGCTTGTCACCTCTGCCAAACCAGTCCGTGCTATGTTCATGCCTTCAACCGGGCAACAAACCTTATAGAACCTGTCTGAGCAACTCACGCTTCGATTGCGAAATGCACTCGCCACACCCATTGGGACGGGCGAACTACTGCACGTGACATGAACAATCCATCGATAGTTCCTTGACTTCTTCGTACATGCCTATCCGAGTGGATGTTGGCGCTTGGATCTTAATTCGTGTTCTTAGAAAAAATTCCAGCACATGGTGTCTGTTGCATGATGTCGCATACATCATGCTGTCGATGCTGTTAGACCATTCTTGGGCCAACGAGGACACGCCAGACTCTCTGTAAGCCGCTACTGCATTGAGGGACCTGCTCGGTAGCTTCCATTGCTCCCACAAGAATACAAGCAGAAGTTGCACACGAACCAATGTTGACTCATGTTTGAGACCATGTTCAACTCCTCTCTAACCCATGTTTTCACCACATGTGTGACAATCATGTGTGGCACTTGATGTGCAGGCCACCACGCACTGGACCGAAAACCACAGGGGAACATTCTGTTTTTTGCTATTCTCGGGTCAACGAGCGAAACCAGGTTCAAGCTCCCGCGGTTGCTTAAGCTGGCTTTCCGCCTGCGCGATTGATGGCCACCTTCGGGATAGCGACGGAACAAAGCGCCTGCAGTGACACATGGAGGTTTGCGCTTAATGCCGTAAAAACTCCCACAACACATCCTCGACTCGGCGTGACCAAGCGCAAGTGAATACACCTGGCAAACTTCTGGAAGTCTGGCTCAGCTGCACAAGCTTCTGCGGCTATCGGCCGCTGCTGCAATAGTAGCACTAGCCTGAACTTCTGGACAGCCGACGAGCAGTGGCTGGGCGCCTTTAGTTCACTAGTCTATGGGTTGCGTCGCTTTCACACTCAGCAGCTGTCGCCGTGAAAGAAGTAAGAACCAAGCCCGCCGAATAGAGCCGCACATGCCCCTTACTGGCAGGCCAACGTAGTCACATGGCTGGCCCCGCGCAGCTGCCTGACATGAATGTCGATGTGCCTGTCCACGAACCATGCATCGATGAACGTAGGGAGTGGAACAAGCCGACGTCCGCAAAGGCGCGGCTTACGAGCTGAAGCCCGAAATGCATCGTGTCGTGCTTTCTACGATACACATAAAGTTCAAGAGTAAGCCTGATGCCCGAAGGTGCCCCACTTCAGGATCAAGCAGTGGCAGCGCAGCTCACTGCATTGCCACAAAACAGTGTTGTTTTTTCCGTCTGTAAAGCCTGCGACATCGCGCGATTTAGCCCAGGAAATCCCCTCAAGTGTTTTTTTCATTACACTCAAAACCGTGGGTCTTGTCGTCTGGCATCCAAGTCCTAGGGAGGACCGCAAAGGAGTGGAGTCACATAAGACCCAGGCCTCGGACACCTCTTAGGGCGAGCTCTAGTCTTGATTATCCTTTCTGGGGAAAACGGAGGCCTTTTGGAGATCTGTGATTCGAAATTGTTGGTCTGAAAAAAAGTGCCAGCTTGAACAAGACTTTGCCACGCATTGGGCCTCGTGGTGCGACACCTTGCCCGTCATCCATGCCCGTGCCCCGGCTGGGGCGGACCGGCTGCTTGGTGCCCTCCGCGGCGACAGCGCCCTCCCCTCGACCGCAGCCGCCGTCCTTGCGCAGGCGCATCTGCGCGCTCTCGGCGGTGACACTCCTGACTGGGCAGCCGTATGGGCCGGCACTGCTGCACCCCCTCCCCAGCGCGTTGGAAAATCAGAAGCGTCCCGCGATCCTTCGCGTTTCAAGGCTTGGCAGCGCCTCGCTGCCCGCGCCTGCGATGAGCGCGCCTATGAGACGCACCTTACTGACCTCACACCCGCGTTTCGAGCGCTGCTGCTGTCGCAGGCCGGGCCCTTTGCCGCCCGAGCCTTGAATGACCGCTCAGCCTGTGCTACCTCGGGTGTCCTCGCCACGCGCGAGCTGCCCCTCAAGCATGCCGTCGCGCGAGTCTGTCGTGAGGCCGGCGCCCGGGTCGCCCGCCACGTCCGGCTTGCGGACATGAACCTCCATGTGCCGGTCTCGGAGGAACGGCGCAATGAAGTCGTCGCCAACGGCCTCCCTTTGCGGCATGGCTCATAGCTCGCCCTGGACGCTACCATTCTGCCCCCTCACACGGCGCGGCGAGCCCCACCCGCATGCACGGCGCTGCCGCCTGGTTGTCGCTGGGCTTGAGGTTGGCGGCAGGTTCGGTGCCGAGACCGTACAGCTGCTGCGCCTCCTCGCACGACACCGGGCCGCCGCCGTCCCTGCACACTTGCGGCCCTCCACAACTGTCGCCTGGATCTCGCGCTGGTCTCCCAGCGCGCCTACGCGGCCTCACTCCTCGGCCGCCATGCTGGGCTCGCAAACCGGGCTTCATGCAGCGCGCTTTCTCACCACCCGTCCCACCTTGCCGGAAGCCCGTTCGAGCGTGCTGCTGCTCGTGTGTGCAGAGAAGCTGGGGCAGCGGTCGCTCTAAACGTGCTTGCCCAGGAAGTGAAAGTTGACACAGCACGCCAAGCACATACCCCGAGCTGTGAAGGTCCAACCGCTGCCGGCTCACTGTCATAGCCCTTGCGATTGGGGGGCGTTGGAGTGCCGAGGCCGCTACCTGTGTCCGCTTGCTGGCACGGTGCCGTGCGCGGTCTGCGCCACCACCCTCGTGCGCTGCCGCCATCTCGGCTTTTACTATCCGCTGGTCTGCGCTCCTCTCCTTTCCTGCCCCCTCACCGGCACGGCCAATGTTGACAGCGAGAGACCACCTCTGAGCGACATCCTCGCCGACTCGCTTTCCCAGCCGCCGCTCGCCAGCTCTGCGCACGCCGCTTTCTTTGCCTTCTGGCGTGGACTGTTGCCCTGGCTTCGGGATGTTTTGGGCTTGTGCACCGGGACCGCGCTGTTTCGGACGTTGGCAAAAACGTCCGGGGAAAAAAAAAATACAAAACGAACGAATAAGTGAATTGAGTGAGCGAGCGAGTGAGCGAGAGAGTCCATTTAGCAGTCGTGAATCTGTGAATGATGAACGAGTGCCTGTGTGAGCGAGCGCGAGTGAATGTGTGAGTGGGCGAATGGGTGGGTTGGTGAGTGAATGAATAAGTGAAACTGATCAAGTGGCTGAGTCCGTAAGCAAGCGAGCAAACGAGTAAGTGAGCGAGTGAATGGGCGAGCGGGCGACTGGGCAACTGAGAGAGGGAGTGGGTACGTCGGCCCGGATCGCACTCGCCGAATGATTTTGTGTCTGTCGCGCCCCTGCTGCGAATGCGAAAAAGGAGTCCGGCCTCCGTGCCAATCGCAACCTATGGGCCTAGGAAGAAGCTGGGAACCAGGCATAGCTCCGATGACGCATGGTGTACCCAAAGCAACGTGGCCGCAAGGGCACTTCGCAGAGCCACGTTCAACAGCACCACCAGCAGCGCAGCCAGGCCTTGTTGCGGCACCTCGCAGAGCAGGAGCATGCTGGGCTCGAAGCCGTACCCACTGGGCGTCGGCAGCGACAACATCGGGGACTGATGCGTGTGCGTGTGCCAGACACTGCCGTGGAGCGACCAGTCCCTCAGGTCCGATCCTCCTTTTACGTGTCCATGCCACTTACAAAGTGTCTGATGTCCACGAAATCAATGCCGAGCTCAATGCGCCGCGCCAAACCGCTTGACAAGTGACACGGGCGTCGAATACGAGTTGGGACACATGCCACAAAAAAAGGCCGTCCACGACAAGCTCGATGCGCCGCGCATCGACGACCGGCATAACAAGATTCATGCCAGCCGGTTTTTTCTCGTTTTTACGACTGCGACAAAGTCCCAAGTCCGCGTCGGCAGCTACGGCTACGGTCTGACGGGGGAAGGCGCGACCCAAGGGCAGGGCCGCGGCCGCATCTGCGAGGGCCTCATGCGGCTCCGGCACAGGTCCGGGCTTCCGTGGGCGGCAGCTCCAGCAAAAAAGGCGTAAGGCGCGCTGGGTAACGACGGCGAAGAGCGCGGACCAGCGCGTAACCCAGGCAGTGATCGCGGCTGGTCTGCAGGTGCGGGAATGGTGGCGGCCTTGTGCCTCGCGAGCTGGCGCAGGAGCTGCACGGTCTCAGCGCCGAACCGGTAACAACCAGGCGGCAGCGTCGGGCGCGGGGACGGCTCCCAACATTGACGCAGCTTGGCCAGGCCAACCCCCGCACCGATGTCGAACCCGGCTGCGCTGTCACTGCTGCTGCGCACCGCGCAGTGACATCAAGCCTAGTCCGAGCTCGCCCGCATCGCCCGTGCCCGAATGTGTTGGGTGATCATGTCGCAACCTGCCCCCGGTCCGGCACCTTGCGACAACGAGGTGGGCCGCTTGAACGGGCCACTGCACGTGTCTGCCGCGAAGCCGGCGCAGCTGTTGCTACAAATGTGCTGGTCCGCGACCTCAACTTGGAGGTTGCAAGGCAGGATGAGCGGCGCATTGAGGTCATTGGAAATGGACTTCCTTTGTGGGGTGGCTCTCAACTCGCAGTTGACACCACCTTGCTGCTACTATCGTGTCGCCCCTCACGCGGCTCGGCGACGCCCACCCCCGTGCCGATGTCGANNGTCGATCCCGGCTGCGCCCTTGCCGCGGCAGCGCGCCGAAAGCGGCATCAGACGTACCCAGAGCTGGCGCGTGCCCGACGCTGCCGCTTGGTTGTTGTCGGCGTCGAGGTTGGTGGCCGGTTTGGCACTGAGACGGCGCAGCTCCTGCGCCTGCTCGCGAGACACAAAGCCGCCACCGCCCCCGCCGCCTCCAGGCCGGCCGCGATCACTGTCTGGGTCGCGCGCTAACACGTTCTGAGCTAAGATTTGTGCGTCCACCATTGCAACTGTGTTATAGTAAATAAGATTGAAGTACAGCGCTGACTTGTGTGGGATACCTTCTAACTGTTGGTCATGCGGGTTTTGATCCAGGATGGGCGACTGCTAAACTTGGAAAACGACGCAAAACTGCCAGTGCTGCTGCCGAGCCGCTGACTTGTGACGATATCATTAATACAAATAGTCTCAGCTTGTCTAGTTTGCAGTGATTTTCTGCGCTTGTGGCGTCTACGGGGCACACAGCTGTACTCGCAACAGAGAAGGCAGCACAGGCTCGGCTAGCTCGACCATTTCGCTCAAGACCCGGGTGCTAGCAGGATCAGCAGGGCATAAGCGCCCAAACAAGCCGAACTCACTTCTCAAGACCCCGTGGCGAAAGGCCTCCCAACCCAACTTTTTTTTTGCACCTATTTTCTTCCTGCAGGACTCAGGCGTCCGAAACTACTCCGCGCCACGGACTATACACGCCGCACAGAGGCAGCCGGCTCGGCTTCGCGGCCTTTGCGAGGTCGAGGATGGGGCGGTGCAGGCCAAGCCGACCCAAGTGCCATGCTTGTCGCAACCCAACTCACCTAGCCCGGCCGCGCCGGGAGCCCGAGAAGACCACGGCAAGAGGCGACGGCCCCATTGGAACAAGCTGCACCGAAAGCCTGTGTGCAGTTGGGGATTTTCCGCCCAAGTCAGGCACAATGAAATTTACGGTAGCTGTTCGCATAAAATGTAAAAACGCTCACCGTGTTTGCTCCATTTCCGGGAAGTTTGGAAGACGACCCCCAAGTTGCAGTACTCCGGGAAAGCGGGCACAGGAACATCATGAAGCGAGACCAACACCAGGTATCACCACGTCAATGCTAAAGCGATGTGCTATCTCAAGCTGACAATCCAGAAATGCCATGAATGAGTTCATGAAGCCGGGGTTCCCCAGATCCTTCTCGCGCAGATGCGCTCAGGGCTCAGACCCCCTAATCTCGCCCGAATGGCCATTGCAATCCCCAGCTAAGGAGCAATTCACATCGAGGATGAAGCTGTATGACTTCCACACGCATACCTACATACGGGGCACACATGTGATACCGACTTCGTTGTTGATTGACCTGTACTATACCTTTATCATATGCATTCATTTCCGTCAAGAGAATTTTGGTGGTTTGGCGTCCGCCCGGCGTTGAGGGTCCAACATGCGAAAGCATGAGCAACATGGTTTTGTTACATGGGTTTCTGACCTTGTTTTTGGGGCACTAGCTCCCGCACGCTATATGTATAAACCCTCTGGTGCCTGCGTCGGCGTTGCGAACATCTGCCAACAGGTCAACCGAAGGTGGCTCCGTGCCGTCGCGCTCACACCCTCCTGCAAGACTAAGTCAACGCACACTATGCTGCGCCAGCAAGCATGCCGGCCTGTATGCTGTGCGGGAACCTACCGCCCACGGCAACGTACAACGCTCTCGGGTGACGCTGGTGTCGGAATGGAAAGTGTTCCAGCCCAAGATGCAAGTACGCTGCACTAGTTTGCACTGCGTTGTTCCGCGGCGCGACGCGACGAAGACCTTGAATTCTAGCGCAACACGTCTGCTACCGAGCACAGGCGGCCATCATTGGCCAAAAGGCCGGCCACACAGGCCACGTCGAGCGAAGTCGGGCAACCCCATGTCAAACAAGCATGCGTGGCTGAACGATAAACGTCGCTCCTCGGGGTGCCGCGAACGGAAAAACCTTGATGTTCTCGAAGAAAGGTCTGCTCGTGAAGTCAGACAGGGTAACTGCCGGCGCACATCACCAAGTTCCGGGAATGCCAAACCGTTCCTGTGTCTGGAGTTCCCAAGATGCCTCTTTCCAACAAAGCACGTCTCAGTTTCCATGCGCACATTTGTACGAACGGCATCGAACGGCACAGACACGGTCACTGTGCAGCTGCAGGCGACGGCACGCACCCGGCCGGGGGTCCTCCATCGCCCACTCAGCAGCAGGGGCGTTGTGCCATCGCTCATCCTGCCGCACCTCATGCACAGCCGGCTCACCGGCAGCCGAAGCGATTGCACGAGAGGGAGCTCGAGCAATGAGCTGGCGCGGGGCATCTGCGCCGCAACTGCCATGATCCCATTCCAGCTAGCGAGACACGCAGGTTGCACGCAAAGCCAAACGGATTGCGCATGCGCAGCTTGCGCTCGCGCCAGTAACAGCGAAAAACTTGCGGGCTCGGCTGGTCACACCCCGCCGGCATGCCACTCGCAGTCTCGCCGGCAGTCGCCGGCGGGTCTTCGTCATGCACAGTGATCAGCGCCTTGCGTTGCAGCTGCGGCGGCAGTTAGCACGCTGGCATGGGGTGCTGCAAGGGCGTACCGGAGGTTGAAAGGATCTGCGGCAGGCGTGTTTGAATCGATGGTCGCGTATCGAGCCAGGAAACCCAGTGTGCAGCATCAATGTTGGCGTCGCGTATCAGTGCCTCCCACAAGGTGAGGAAGGCGGTACTTGCGTGTGCCGGGTCGTAGGATATCATCCGGAGTGCATGTAAGGCAACGTGGCTCGAACTCGACGCGTGCTGCCGCGAGCCTTTCAAACAACTGCGGATTGTCCAATTGACGCCAACGACAGTACATGAGGAGTGCATTTTCCCACGGATTAGGTTGTCTTCCAGCCTTCCAACATGAATTCGTCGGGAGTACCATTCTGATACTTGTTCCCTTCGAGACGTGGCCAAATGTCAACGTCAGAGGCCAATTTTTGCACGGACTGCTGCACGTGCAGAAGAATGCCAGTGCTGCTCTGTTTTGCTCCTACTGCAACGGTGCGCGCGGTCCCGGCTCGGGACCGCAGCGGCAAGCGGCTGGGCCAGTCGTCGGCAGCAAGGTCGAGCACAAAGGAAGAAACTCCAAAGATCTCCAAAGCCAGATCGCGCTATGTCATGGGGAGAGTTGCGAGGAAGATGGAGTTGTATAGAGTACACGACGCGACCATCCACATCGTCGCGCAGGCCCATCAGAGCACGCACGTGAGCAGCCAAGGGTCCGTGCTTGCGTGGGCCCAAAAACCCTAAACCCTAAACCCCTAAACCCTAAACCTTGGTCGAAGATTTCGACCCACGCCTTGGCCACGGTGCACTATACCAGATTCTGTGCTGCCGGCTGCTTGTAACTATTTGGACATATCTCTGGACGAACACAAGAAGACGCAAAACCCATCCAGTGAGCCAACGATATAACAGTGCGACGGAGACCCCATGTATTCGCGGCAAGCACAAATTCAATCTACGCATTCACACCGTAATGGTAGCAACGTGCTGTTGATGATTTCGCAAGAGCTCTATGACTCTATGAGATCTTTGGACATGGCCAAAACATGCACGAAACAGCATGACTGGATTCTTCGCGTGCTTTGGTGTTTCGGACAACTCCGGACACAGCGACCGATGCTTCCAGCAACACGTCCGCACAAAAACACCCCACGATCTGCACGCAACCAAGGCCATGATCGGAATGCAGGCGGTACGGATTTCGAATACGAAGCGATTCCAGTAATCCGTGACACACCATGCCGTACGTGCCCTTGCACAACGCTTCGCCATGGCGCCTACGGAACGAATTTTGTTGGCCAGGTTTCATGTCTCCGTCTTTCGATACCAAGGTTCCTTCTCCCAGGATTCTGATGTACGGCTCGGAATGTTTAGCACTAGTTCCCCTTTTCTGGTCCCTATTGAATAGATATTATATATATATATATATACACATACATATTATATATATATATATATACATATTTGTCTATAGATCCTGAAAGTACTGTGATATACCCCGATACATCCCGAAGCGTTATTCTAATCCTTCAAGCACCTACACTAGAGTCCGAGGCCTTGAGTTCTTGTTAGGGTTCAGGGTCTAGAGTCTAGGGTTCAGGGCACAGGGTTCAGTGTTTAGGACTACCGGCTACATGGTTCAATAAGTCACAAGATCTCTGCCGTTCATCGTGTTGGGCTTCATCCTTCTATGTTTTTGGTTTCAAGGGGCTGGTGTTCTTATTCTTCGTCTGACTACAAGTATCATATCAGACAGGCCCAGGCTTCAAGACATTCCTTCCGAAAACAGCAGCACCCCCTTTTTCTCGCACCTGAACGAAGGCCTCTTCAATTCTACTCTATTGTGGAGAGTTCCGAAGAGCTCTTGAGATCATCACACCGATGTCCCATGGACTCGAGGAAGCGATCCCCCAGTGGTCCGTGTGCATTAACGCTGGAGCTCCGCGCGAGCTCCGTGGGCCTCGGAAGACATCTGCCCATCGCCGGAAAGTGCGCGAGCAGAGAGTCCCAACCGGGGCACCCTGGGGGCCAAGAAGTGAACTTCGGCAGTTTCGCAGCGGAAAAACACGGCGGGGATGAACTGCCTCAAGCGCGGGGCGCCGTGGGCGTCGTGGCCCCGAAGGAGCACTCGTGGTCAAGCGCCGTCCTCTCAATGCAGCGGCAGTCCAGCGCCACGAGCGCTCGGGGCTCCAGACCGTGCAGCACGAGGTGTCGAAGCAAGGTCCGAGCAATACTGACTCCAAAGCTGTGCCCAAGCAGGATCAGTCCAGCTGCACACCTTTATGAGAATCCTCTTCTGGGATGGCGACAGCCCGTGCAAGCTTCATCAATCCGCTTAGGTTGATGCATCCGTACTGGAGGGCCTGCTCCACGGGGAAGGAGAATAGCAGAAGCGCCAAGTGCAGGTAAATCTCGGGATCTGCGAAGGCCCCCCTGGCCGCTCCGGCGATGCCCAGCAGCACTGTCCCCGAGGGCCTCGGATTAGGCTGGGTTGGCGGGGGGGCTGGAACCCGAACGCCAATTGCTGGTTTAGGGTCGAGGGTCAAGGCTTTGATGGGGTTAAGGGCTCTTTGGGTGAGGTGATGTGAGGTGCCTCTTCCTCCGGCTAAAAACCCGAAGGCCGCAGCCACGGCACGCCGGAAGGCCTACGGTCATCCAGCCAGGCGCGACAATGCACCACGAGGCACGAAGAAGACCGCAAGAGAGCCCCTAAATCCTAGAACCCTAAAGGTGCGACGGCGATGCAGAGTAGCGTGGCACTTTGACCGCAAGCGTTTTGAAACGCCTACATTCTTAAAATGCGCAACCGTCAACACCTGACTTGGAACCTCACAGAGGGATCCGAATCATATCGCGTTGACCTCGATTTCTGGGTGCATCCCACGGGTTTCCCCGCAATTGCGTGTCTGGCTGATGCCCCCGTGACCTTGGCGTGCCGAAGCAACTTGCTAATGGTTACCGCTGTCTTTCGAGTATGCCGTCGTGCGAATGAAGTCCCAGATGCAAACGTCATCCACCCGGGGCTCAACGACAAACCTCTAACGGCGCGAGGTTTGAGAGCTGCGGGAAGATACGCTGTGATGCTACGCTCCGAAAGGGATGTGTGCCAAAATGTGAGCTCGGGCATGCGAATCCGAGCCAACCTGCAGCTGGGGCTCTCGGACGGAACCTTCTTCACCTGAAGACTCTACACAGAACTAGAGCTCCAGGAGAGTTTGCCCAAAGCACTTCCCCCATCCTCGCAGCCGATTGAACACCTCGGGCACGGTTCAGGGGTTTAGGGGTTTAGCCGTTTAGCGGTTAGGTTCAGGGTTTCCTGAGAGGGACTCTGCTGCCCTTGAAAGAGATCCTGCTTGTCAGGCATTCCCGCATCCCGAAAACCCCTCCCAGCAAGGAGGCAACGGGGGGAGAGAGCCCGGAAGGCGAAGGAAGCGGGCGCACAGCGCGGCCCCGATAAACTGGAGAAGAACACCAGCAGCTGAGCAGGATCAGAGCTTAAGGCAGCAGGGCAGGGCCGTTGTCGAGGCGTCCTCCAGTCTGACGATGCCATCTGAACCCCTTGGGCAAGAAGGGAACCCTCGGAGCTTGGGGACGGGAGCCCCAAAACTCACACGAAGGTAAATTTGGGTCGGGAGTTGCCAGGCGTCGGGAAACAAGGCGAACTCAATTTAGGGATTTAGGATGAAGCTGAAAGCTTACTGCAGGGACACGGTAGGGTTTAGGGTTCAAGGGCTTCCTTTTCCCGCTTTGAAGAGCGGTTTGGAGGGTCTTCGGAGACGTTTCGAAACTTTGGGACTTGCGCACCTTCCAGAAAGCTTGCAGCAGGAGCACCCAAAGGGCCGAGGGGGTCCTAAGGGGGTTTTTTGGGGTTCTAGGATAGGGTCCCCTTTGAAGGGTACTGTGGGGTCCTAAGGTGGGTCCCCTTTAAGGGCCCTAACCTACCCAGGCTCGCCTTCCAAAGGCAGGGACCGAAAGTATTTCGCCAGAGCCAAGGCCGAAAACTGGAATGGCATGCACTCGAGGTTTCAAGCGTCTCACCTTGGGTTTAGGGTTTAGGGTTTAGGGTTTAGGGTTTAAGGTTTAGGGTTTCAAGCGTCTCGCCTCTCCCGCCCTGGCTCCCAAGCCACGTCTTGCAGCCACGCGAATCAGACATCCCGCAGATTTACCAGGCTGTGGGAAGAAGGCCTTTGAGATCTTCGGTTGTGCTGCGAGGGTGGAACGAATAGACATGAAGGAATCGAACCTCGATGACTGCCACAGGCATTTTGCGTGCTGTGATAGACGCAGTTTTTTCAGTCCCCTCGCTTCCCAGCCATGACACTCAAAGTGACGAAGTGCCCGCTGCGAGTTCGAGAAAAAACTCGACTTCCTTGCACTGTCGGACCTCACTGTCTTGGTAAGCAGCAACAACCTCTCTGCTGGACGCTGCAGGTGCTTAGTTTGCAGCTAGCTCGGCTAGCTCCCCCAAACCAGCAGGCAAAAGCCCCCCTTAAAGGAACCCCCAAACCCCCCAACTTTAAGACCCTGTAAACTAGAACCCTTATCGGACCTTTTGACCTGGAGCCCGCGGATCCGAATGCCTTCGGCCCCAGCAAGGATACCTCAGGGTTTAGGGTTTAGGGTCCGGAGCCTTTCACCTACGGGCACAGGTTTTCAAGCGGGCGGAGTCGTATTGGGTCAAGCAGCCGCAGCACTCGTAAGAGTTACACAGGAGCAGGCGCGGAGAATTGCCATGTCTGGCGCGGGTGGTGATGAGATCCTGTCGCAATGCAAGGCTGATCCTACTGGGATAATGCTTTCTGACGACCTTTCGTTTGCGTCTCCCTGGCAAGACTACTATGTTGCGCGGCAACGAAGCCTTTTGATGGAGGAGGAAAGCATTGCTGGAGCCTTGGGTATGGAGACTCCATATGCTTTCTGGCTGAGTCCCGCAGTCAAAAAATCGCGTACAAGCGCGCTACATGATCTCGTGCCACGACATGGGCAGCATGGGTACCGGTTTACTGGAAGGGACAAGACCGGCTTTTCCAGTGTGAAGCGCTGAGCAAGCAGGTTGTACTTTGCCGTGCTGGTTGAGGGTGTGCAGATAGAGTCTAGCCTTAGCCAGCTATCCGCTCCACATGTAAAGGCTCATCAGGGTCGGAATGCTCTGCAAAAGAGACGAAAACTAGGTCACCCCAAGCCCAACTCGTGAAAGCCGAGAAGAGCTCGAGTCACGGCATCTGTCGCTCTGGCCAGGGCGGCTGAGGCCTCCGCAAACCACGGGGACGCCTTTGAAGCTTTGGAAGCTTGTTTCTTGAGGGTTTCTAGGCTTAAGGCTTTGGGGTTTATGGTAAGGTTTTGGGTGTAAGGGTCTAGGGCTCCAAAACGACCTTTGCCCTGGCAACGCTGGGAGTGGACACAATCACTTCTCGCAGAGCAGCAGGCCCGAACGTGCTGCGACTGCCTGGGTGACCAACCCTAGGATACCGCTTATAGGGTTTAGGGGTTTAGGGTTTAGGGTTTAGGGATTAAACCTCTAAACCGTTCTAAACCCGATGTAAAGTCAGGAATGCCGCATGGTCTTTCGGGTCTGAGAGGGCGCCCAAGTGTCAGCAGGCACTCACGGTCGGAAGGCCCTGTATGTCCTGTCCTCGCAACCCGCATCGAGCTGTCAAGATCAACCGCTGCCTGCGCGACTTCCCGAGCTCCACCGAGGTTCTGTTGGAGATACGGCTTCGGATTAGCTCAGCGCTTTGAAGTGCTGAGCACTTCGGGCATACCAGAACAGGAACGCAGAACGCCTGACAGTGCAAAAGCTCCGCCCAAGCCCAACTTTCTGCTGGCGCAAGTGTGATGCGTAGGCACGTGAGGCGAACAGGGCTGGCGAGCTTTAGCACAGATGCCCCAACCGGAGACCTCCCGAAAGGAAAGTGGGGTTCCCTGAAAACGGTCCAAGAGATCTCACCGGCAGGAGGTCGGATCGGCAAAAACTGAGAGCTGAAGCGCGCAAAGAGCGCTGCACGGATCCTGAACCCCAAGCCCGAGCCCTCCAGCTCCGAAGGATCAAGCGGAATCGGCGGCCGCGGCTTGCACTTTGGAGATGGCAGCAGTGCAGGGGCAGGGACCTTTGCGTCGAAAGAGCCGAGAGCCAACTGACAAGGCCTCATCCTCCCTGAGAGGTCCCGGGACGGAGTGGGACACCAAGGGCTCTCTCTGCAACCCTGGCTTCCGTGAAAGAGAAAGAGACCCCAGCGGCCCTAGCAAAGAAACCGAAACCTGAACCTCAAGACATCTCTAAACTGAGTATGCATCAAAAAGCTTAATTATGTCGGCTGGACATCATAGCCAAAGTCGGCCACTTCCGGGAAGAGGTCAGTCCTGCAAGTTGCCCAACTTCTCTTTCTGTTTAGTCGGAATGCAGTCTGACGGCTCTGGATTGCCAAAACTGCGTTCATGCTCCCGGACGAGTTGAGCTCTTGCGGGCGGGGTACGGCTTCATCTGCGAAACAGCACAATCCTCGCTCATGCCACCAGGAGCTTGCATCCACCGTGGTGTCAAGACGTGCCATCACATGGCTTGAAAGCCAGCATCGCGGCCACCAACACTCGGCTCGTGCAACGACGGCAGGGTGAACACAAGCTCAAAACGCATCTTAAATCAATGCCACAATACATCAACTCGACCCTGATGCTAAGTTAGATTCAATTCAATTCTAGAAAAGCGCTGGCACATGCATCCGGGCACGATTCCACTGCAGGAACTTAGAGCTCAACAGTGGGCAGGAACATGAGTGCAGCGCCCCTGCATCTCGTAGGAATGGAGCCCAGGCAAGGACGAAGAATCCGAGCTCGTCTGCGGAGATTCAGATGATTCAGGTGACGGATCTCGAGATCCTAAAGCCTAAATCCGAAACCCTGAACCCTAGGCACGGTTCTTAAGTTGAGCGGACAAGAGCTAATCCCAAGGCATGAACCCTCGCGTTCAAAAAAGTCGCTGGAGCTGTCTAGGGGTAGCCTGCAATTTTACGTCATAGCCCAGGCCCTGAGAGACTGCCTAGGATGACTCCGATGACAGAGCTGCTTCGGCTGGTGGCTGGGCCGAGCCGGTGCATGCAAGAAGTAGACGAGGAGGACCTTAAGATCCTTCCAAAAGTCCTACTTTTTTTAAGGCCCCTGATGAAAACCCTCAAGCCAATTTTGCCTAAACACCCCCAAAAAGACAACAGAGCTTTGAAGACCTTAGGCTCCTCGGAAACACACTTGCCGCCGCACGGCTGCCACAAAGAATCCTGGTCGCGCGCACGCGTTCTGGAAGTAGCGATGTTCTTGCGCGTAGAGTGGTGTTTTGAAACCTTGCATGCGCTTTAGGGTTTAGGGTTTAGGGTTCATGGGGTCTGGAGCTTTCAAACACCTCGAAAGTTCAAGTCTCAAGCTCACGTCGGAAGGCAAGCAAGCTCCCCCGCCACTTTCGGAATCTGCGCGACCGATGCAGTAAGATCAAGCAGCAGCAGATCGAAGTTTGCTGCACCTTCTGAGGGGCCTCAAGCTTGCCTGACCGCACAGCTCTGCGTCAGAGAAGCGAGGAATTTACAGCGCTTCCCGCGGCAAGCGGAACTTGCAGCAGCCCCTGCCAGACGCGAGCCAAGTCCAGAAGTCTCTGCTTCAGAAAACGTTCTGCGAGGTTGCTGCAGACCGCTGTGAGACCTGAAAGTGATCTTGCCTGGGAAACGCTCAGAGCAGATTCAAGGGAAGCTCAACATGCTAAAGACTCTGAAGCGGGTCAAGTACCAGCTGTCTTTCTTTCCGCACCAACCAGACGAGAACCTCGATGAGCGAGCAAAAAAAATTCGTAAGAACGACGATAGGTCCGGGCTCAGCTCACAGGGCTTAGGGTTTGAGGGACTTTTGGAGTTTAGGATTACGGGATGAACCAAAGCCGGCAGCTTGCTGGTATGATGAGTCCCGCCGCACGGCAGACAGCGCAGAATCTTCGATCACTGACATGTATCGCCGGCGAATCGCTGGAGCTAGTACAGCACATCCAAAGGCCAACATGCGGTTCCTGGAGATCCCTAAACCCTAAACCCTAAACCCTAAACCCTAAATTGTTACCCTGGGGCATCAAGAGCCCCCTGCAACAAGTTCTCTCACTACTTCGCGTCAGAGCGGGTGCTGCTGAGCCCTGGCATTTGCTGCTACTTTAGGGTTTAGGGTTTAGGGTTTAGGGTTTAGGGTACTACCAAAGCACGACGGCAGCCGACAACTTGGCACTCGATTCTCGAACTGACTCCTGCTGCCTTTTTCCTCGGTTCTCCTCAAGCCGGCAAAGCCGCGGCGAATCCTTGATAGAATTCGCAGCACGATTGGAGATCAAAGAGCACATGGACCTCCACACCAAGCATAACAAGCAAACAAAGCGACGTCAGTGGACAACAGCATCAAGCCAATGTGTCTTCACACAGGCTAGCACCCCACGCAGATGCATTTTGGCTTTGCCAGTATGTTGGCAGGAAGTCTTTATGACAGCTGCCACGGCTTTGACAGCTTCAGTTGGTAGACATAGCGATCTCACCGGGGCCATCGATCGGAAAGGAACTCGAGAAGGTCGTCCTTTCCGTGGGTCCTTACCGGTCTCAAGCAATCCTTGCCTGGCGCAGCGCATAGCGCATGACCCATGTGTCCAATCAACCACATCTTCGGTCACACACACCGTAACAGCTCACGGCTTTTTGACCAACCCCATCTTGCATCACTGCAGCCTTTGGAAAATCCTTGTTGTAGGCTGAAAACAACTCAGGCGAGATCCTGCCCTCCCCCGGTACATGGCCGGGTATGAAGCCACGACCTCGCACGGGTGCCCGAACCTGGGCCCCGGAGATCGCAAACCGAAGCGTGCGAAGTGCCAGGGTCCTTGCAATTTTCTGCCGATACGGAGGGCCAGAAGCTGCCCGGCGATCACGACATCGATCGCGCAAAGCATTGCGAAGCAATTGAAGGCATCTGTCTGCAAGGCCGACATTGCAAACCAGAGAATCGGACAGAGCTGCCAGGGCTTGGGGTGTAGTAGAGTCACAGTTTCGGGTTTGCAATGGCAGGCATTGGAGTCTCTTCCTCTGTTTCTAAAGCTCCCCCTAAAGTACCGACTATAATTATAGTGTAGTGTACGATTCTAATTGTAAAGGCACTTATAAAAGGTGCAGGTATCAAGTGCAGGTCTTTCAAGGTTGTTGCTTCACGGGGCCTGTCGGCAGGGAATGCATGGTGAACAGTGACTGCCTGATGAAGCCTGACTGCAGCCATTGATTGCATTAAAGCAAAGCGGCCCCAACATATTTCGTTTTCTTCGGTTTGAAAACCCTGCAAAATTGTCACCAGCGCACAACAATGTTTGCCATGAAACGGGTGAATACCGAGACTGTAACTCTGTTGAGGAGCAGCTGTGGCTCCAATCGACGATGCCAAAAAGCTCTCAAATTATTTCGTTACCTAGTAATTACTAACCGAATTTCAGCACCGTGGAGTCCAATTTAATGCATACACTTCAAAACCAAGGACACAGAACTCTGCCTAACAGATCGTTTTGGATTCAATCTCTGCAATGGTAACGTTGACGTCTACTCTGTCGACACTGGAATACGTTGTCAAATTTCTCCGTCATGAACAATTGCCGGTGGATGCGAACAAATCGGCCACGGTGTGCAAAAAACTGGTTCCTGATGCATGGCATGTGCAGCCACCAAGCACGCACAAAGAGAAGCTTTCATGCAAGACGAACAAGGAAACATGCCCTGGTTCGCTTAGGTGTAACTGGCAATCTGTCCAGACCGTCGGCACGTCACTTACACACCGTACTACATAATACGAATTACAATGGAACATGAAACATGGAACAGTCGTTGCAGCTAGAATCTCAGATTCCAGAGCATCTCAGGCTGCGGTGGACTACGCCGAGATGCGTCGCCGGGGATTCAGTCGGTGCACCTTCATTCATGCAGTTCTCCCCGGAATGGCGTACTCTGCTCCAAGGCTGACACGGCACAGCTCTAGAAAAGGCACTCAAAGCTGACTCCTGGGCTCTATGAACTTGAACCCTTTCGTGATCGAGACACAGCTGCCGGGCAAAGCTTCCACCATGTCTCTTGCAGCATTGTAATTAGAGCGCTCTCAGAGCCGCGTGTTGGAAACACTTCGGTCTCCGAGGCTCACGGCCGTCAAAACCCAACGTGTAAGAGAACTGCGTTGAGCTTGGCACAGGAAGGGTCGGGAAAAGTCGAAACGCGGGCTCATGAGCCCGAAGACAGGCATGCAACATCTGAATCTTTGCACTGCCAAAGCTCGTTGCAATGCTCAAGCTTCAAGTGAGCGAAGGAAAGAACCTCCCAAAGCTCCACGGTGCACCGGCAAAGGCTCTTCTGAATCCAACTTCTTTTACGCCTCAGCGCTGTCCGTGTGACACACGCTTCCAACAGCGATGCGGCTCGTTCCTTTCGAATTCACCACAGTGTCCTTCAGCTCCTAGATGCTCAAAGGTCCACCTCCACCTTCTCCGGAAGCCGTCAACTTGTCCGGAAGCTTGTGTAAGAAGATTTTAGCGCTTCCTCGGCGCACGCTCGCAATGTACCGGAGCCACAGGACCTGTGTGGGCAATGCAACTTCAAGAAGCTAAGCTAATCTGATTCCAAGTTTCCATACTTAAATGAAATTCTGGTTGTCGTCCAAACCTTTGCTTTGGAAGCTAATCTCGTCCAACTCAATGTCATTGGCACCCTCCAATGATAAGTTCGTTGAGTCTGTCAACAATGGAAGTTAACCAATGGCAAAAGTTGACGAAAAGATCTTGAACCGTGCAATGATCTACCAAGAACTCCATGATGCCGCTCTTCTTGTCTCGGAACCTGGCACGCAGCGTGGTAAGACTTGAGCAGTCCACTTCGTCAACAACCAGTTATGCACGCAAACCTTGAGCTGTCACCCTCTTGCTACATCGTAGGAGAACAAAGTTCTGATCACAGTTGTTTCGCACGGCCAATTCTGGAAATCTACGCTCTGATGAAACATTGAGAAACTTCAGACGCGCCTTAGACTTCCAGTAGGTCTTGTCGGCGACGATGTGAGAAAGCTTTGGACTTTCCAAAACCAGTAGTCGTGCCTTCGCCACGCCATGTTATGCCCTGGCGTGCTCTCTCTTTGGAGTTGGCCTCCATTTCCACCTCGTGAACTCGGCAAGGTGGGAATCTTCGCAGCTCGGAACATGCGCGCGAACCACTGCTCTTATACCGGAGTCCGCAAGAAAGTGTCCATCTTTGCTGAGATCTCTTTCGAATCCAAGAAGGGATGGGTGAGACTCTCTTGTCTTGCACCTTGAGTCCTTCTTTGCGTGGGATTGAAGCACGTCGTGCTGAGTGGTGCGTGACCAGCGACCCTGTTCGCGAGCAGCTCCAATCCATGCCATGAGATGTGACCTTCGGATCCTATCAATTTTCTGACTTGCGTGGCAGTCCTGGGAGCAGTGTGGGCGTGACCGATGCGCATTGCGCGGGCAGCCGTCATTGTCGCTCCGGGGCATGACTTGGAGCGTGCTCTCTGCAGGTGATTGTCAACCCCCATTCTGTAGCAGCTACAGGCCTTGTTTCAGGACCCAGGCCAGAATTCTGTCATTTGAGGGTCAATTTTGAGGGCTGGAGGCCGTCGGGCCTGCAATCTTAGGGGCTCTAAAGTGCTTGCAAAACGCCCGCAAGTTGCGAGGACACTTTGAGGACGCACGTGGTGCTCGCGAGCCATTTGGGAGGGCTACGCCGCACTCCGGAGCAGTTTGGCCGCGCGCTTGCGCGCGCCGCTGGCGGGAGCTGTTGGGCCAGTTGGACTGTTGGACCGGCAGCTGTTAAGCTGTTGGGCGGGCAGCCGTTGAGTTGTTGAACCGGCAGCTCTTAAGCTGTTGAGCAGGCAGCCCATGTGCTGTTGGACCGGCACCGGCAGCTCTCAAGCTGTTGAGCA
>CAJNDV010014603.1:3782-17603 GCA_905221635.1 Symbiodinium sp. CCMP2456
TCATCTGCGAATTCATCAACAACTATCAAGATGCTAAACAAATCCTTTTGTTTATTCTTCTTCTGAAAATCAATTACTTTATGCTGAGTGTCTATTATCTTCTTTAGCGCCACCGGATCGTATTCCTCGTAATAAAGCTGTTCTTTTTCGGCATCCACCTTCATTACATCCCTTATGTATTTCTTTACTGCCGACCAAGTGTCATCAACATGAACACTGGGTGAGAAGATGTATATTCTCTCAAAGGATCCTCTGTAAATTTTTAATATTAAGTTCTGTGTCAATACGGTTTTACCACCTGTTGAAGAAGCCACGCACAACATCCGCGCGGGTAGCTTCGGCATCATGTCAAACTTGCTGTTTTTATATTTATATTCGGGTATGTCTATCGGTTCTACTTTAGGTATTTCTTCACTCATTAACTAATAAGAGAAAATATCTTTTAATATAATGGATAGGTATTTGGAAACGATAGAGGAGATTGAAGAAATTGAGAAGATTGTAATACAAGACACCAAGCTTAAAAGGTGTTGCACCGCTTCTTTAGAAATGCGTAAGGCAGTTCTTGAGTATTTAAAAAAATCTAAGAAAGGTTAATGAGCGACAATCATAGGGAACCTAACGAAGGTGGCTTCCACTTGAACACGGATGGGTTAAACTGTTTGCCCTGCAAATGCAGAAGAAAAATTTTTCACAAAGAAACTAAGATAAACAACGAGGTAAAACTTAAAAAGGATGATGATGAAGATGATGATGATGGTGATGGAACATTAGTTGAAGATAGGAGTAGTTGGAAGATGGGAAGAGGAATAACCCCCGATGAAAACGACATCTTTAAAACAAACTCACAAGATAATGAAGGTGTTGATACAGTTACCACCGGGTGGGGATCACGAAAGCCTACGCCAGAAGAGAGACTAGAAAAAGTGGAGGAGGATGTTGAAAGGATAGATAAAGATATAACTATTTTGAAGAATAACTTAAATATTATGGGTTAGTATATAAATAAATAATTTCTATGGTAATTTGACAGTGTAAAGTTTCCCCTGCCCAGACATCTAGAAGGTCCCATTGCTCCCGTGTGATGAACAGCTTCATAAGCACACCATAAGAGTGTGGAAATGATATTAATTCGTAATTAGTTTCATTAAATCTTAGGGAATGCAAACTTCAGCATTTTTCATAATCTCGCATTATGAAAATGTGTATATTATTAATATAATGACAATAAAAGTAAATAAGATATTAGTTGATTTTGAACCATATACTGAAACACAAAATGTTGTTACTAGGAAGTGTTATCGTTGTAAGCAAGTCAAACACATTGAGTGCTTTAAGCGTTGCTATTATGCTGGTAAGCATTCTTGGTATGTTAAATATATTGCGACGTGTTCTGAATGCTTGGATAAATCTGTCAAATAAACCGCGATGCAGTAAATCTTAAGAAATATTATTTCTGAGGAAAATGATTTAAAGAAATAACAACTTATATATTATCGTGGTAATGAGTGAGAGCGAATATGAAAGTGAGAGTGAATATGAAAGTGAGAGTGAATATGATGAAACATATTTTGTATAATCAGGTACACAAATTTATTATTTCAATAGATGTGATAAATGTAACCCAGTTAAGAACATACAGAAAATATTGCTAGGCAAGTGCGATGTCTTACATAGCTTTAAAAATCAGATCGTAGATTACTATGGTTGTGATAAATGTTGTAAGTTAAGAAATTTGTTTGATGATTATATATTACCCTTTACTAAGTTAAACAGATACCCAGAATATGATGAAGTTCATGAAATAATGCGAGATGATGTTCAAAAGAATGATTATACACTTGAGTTACATATTGAAATGAAAACAATGTATGAGAACCTAGATACATTTGACTTCTATGAATGGCATCAGGAGAAAATGAATTATTACAAAGATATTTTATGTGGTTATTTTTATTATTATCAAAGAGTTCATCATATTTTTATTCAGATCATATATTATTTACAATATCGTGTAAAAATAGACAAACAATTACATTATGAATATTTACAAGCAACATCAGAGTTCTTAGATGAGATGATAGTTCAAAATTCAAAGTAGATAGTCTCCTCACCAACATAGTTATAATGTAATTATAATACATAAGCAGTTATATATTATAATTACAGTGTAGTTACAACATGATCGGAGAATCCGAGAAGATAAAGCGAATGCTTTACCCTTAACTCTAAACCCTGAACCAAATTCTGTAAGACCCCTCTTGCCTATTTTGACTATTGGCACCT
The DNA here is from genome assembly GCA_905221635.1 of Symbiodinium sp. CCMP2456. Classification (NCBI taxonomy): domain Eukaryota; class Dinophyceae; order Suessiales; family Symbiodiniaceae; genus Symbiodinium; species Symbiodinium sp. CCMP2456. The sequence goes on from CAJNDV010014603.1 coordinate 6,069, forward strand.
GGATAGTAGTAAGTATTGGGGAAAAAATAGTTTTCTTAGGATAGATATTTAGGTTGGTGGCATTTTTCTACGAGGTGGACTTTGCCTATTTTCGGGTGGTGAGATCAGGCTGTGGATCAATGGTTGTTGTTGGGGGGCAAGTGGGCTGGTTTTGATGCAAAATGTCGTGGAACAGGGCTTTTGGGGTGCAGTTCTTGAAGGGCTGGTGAAGAAGGTGGCAAAATCTGTTGAGTTTTTGAGGGGAAAATGGTGCGATTTTTTGGGGTGAGGGCTGTTGGTGTGCTCGTTGAAAATTGGGACGCTGAAAATTTGGACGCTTGGGGGCAAGTGGTTGGCTGGTTGAAAATGAGAAAACGAGGTCTGAAAAGTTGGAAAAAGCGGTGGAAAATTGATGGTATGCTCGTTGAGAAAATATTTGGTGATTCGGGGATGTGGGGGATGAAGTGGTATGCTGTTGGAGAAAGTGGTTGGGAAAAATGAGTGGAAAATTGGATTTTGGTGTGTGGTGGGGTCTATGTGTGGTGCCAATAGCCTAAATAGGCAAGGTATACTCTAACTAAAGCATAGTCGCCTGCAGTAGCGTGCCAGCACTCTTATGAGAACTTGCTGCTTTTGGCCTTCAGGGCAAAGGTGGAGGGCTACATTGCACGGTGTTTGGAGCCATGTGGTGTCTAGGGCCGGACCAGGCGTATAGTCTATAGGGTTGTTGTTTTCATCGCTTGGGATGTTGTATCTGAAGAACAGGAGCCCAACAGCTTGGAGGTCCTTGGGCACTTCGGGATTGGGGCTATGGTTTGCGGCTACTAAAGTTCAAAGCGCAACACAAAATCGTAAGGCTGTGGTCGTACTCGATCGCCGCATGCTCAAAACTAAGAACTCCCGATCAGTGCCCGATCAAGACTTGTTACGCCGGAGGCGCAGCACAAGCAGGCGCCAGCACACAGTGGCCAAGAAGCATCTGGCATGTCGCGAAACGCAAAGACGAGAGGCAAAGCATTTGTTTTGCGTTGTGAAGCTCTTTTGTGCCTCGGAGAGTGGAACTTACGTGGCGCTAAAGTCGGTATCTTGAGAAAGTGATACACGCAGCCTTCCCTAAAGCTGTGCTGCCAAGAACTCAAGCCCCTTTGCCCCAGAAGGCCCAGGCATCTGTGCGGCTTGTGTTGAAGAACATGTGGCTCTGGCGTTTGTGGGACTCTGCGGTTTCGTTTTGATTTGCAAGCTGGGCCTGAGGGCCTCAGGGTGCCAAGGGCTGTGGGCTGCCTGACGAACCCTCAAGCTCTGTGCATGGAGTGGAGAGGGCTTCCTTCTCAACCTGAAGCCTCAAGAACTGAACCCCTATGTACCTCCGAACAGATTGACATCGCCGCTTTTTCTGTTTGGATCTTTGTTGTCTAAGTTTGGAATGTTATCTTTGCTCTGCTTCTTGGCTTCTGCCAAATTGACTTCGGGCTCCGGGCGCATTCGGCTTCCTGGCTTTTGGCTGCTCGAGTTTTGGTTTCTTGGCTAGCCTAAACCCCGAAAACCCGCAAACTCTAACCCTTTAACCCTGAACCCAAAAACTGGAGCGAGCCGGGGTCGTTGTGCATGCCAGCGGCGAGCGATACCGCGGCATTTGCCCGCGGTGCATCCCTACTGCACGAACCAACAGCCCAAATCGCAGCAGGAAGAACCCCGCGAACTACAAAATGTTTGTAAAAGCCCGAACCCGATAAGTTAAGGTTGAGATGTGGGTGATCAGTGGGTGGGCGGATCGCTGAACGCCAGGCGTGCCGCCACGATCTTTAAGGTCGAGGTGTGCCCGCTCTTGGAAAATCCTAAGCCCTAACCCATGTAGACCTTAACCTCCTTAGACCCTACACCCCAGAACGGATAAATATCAAAATGCCAAAAGCAAATCAATGAATTCTCCATCCACTGACAAGCTGAGTTCGTGGCCCAAGGTATGGCCTTTCGGTCTGCATCGCTGGCTGCAGTGATTGCAGTGCTCGCTAATTTCCTGAGCTGAAACAGCTGAGAGCTCTGTCAACATAGTTGCAGGAGAGGTTCGTCTTCGTGAGATCGGAGACGAAGTCAAAAATGTGATATCCGCCCTCAGACTCCGGATTTCAGGATACCCTCTCAAGCCCGCAACCACCCTTGGCCTCGGACCGGCAGGGAGCGGGACAATGCTCCAGCGTCCCATCGTGGAGCACAGTTGGAGAAAAGCAGCGGTCACGAAAGTCGTTCTCCGAACTCCTAGGAAAAACTCAACCAATGAGCTCCCCCCTCCCCCGCCTGCAACTTGCCCTCTGCAGAGCTGGAGTACTCTCCATGTGGAACTTGCTTACTGCAACCCATGGAATCTTGCTGCTTACAAAAAACGGACCTCACATGCGACCCGGGCGGTTCGACTTGCTGTTGCTGACGGTTCAAGGCTTTGAGCCAATTTGCACGAAAGTCTAGTCTAGATCTAGAAAGACGCAAGCAACTTGGAGCCGTGCAGCAGCCCTCGGCTAGACATTACTGTAGTCACCGCACGTCCGTCTGCAGCTACGTGCGGCCGTGTTGCCCAGTTGTTACAACAAACCAGGGGACGTCAACCGGGTTCAGTGAGGACGCACAGCACCAACACTAGTTTTATGGCAAGCTGCGACTATTCTGCAGCCGCAGAATTACCGCCAGATGAAGAAGTGCTCGCCGAAAACTTTGATATTGTGATCATATGTGCCGCATGACGAATGCTGCAAGTTCTGCACATTTGCCGGCGTCGCAGCCTCAGACCCTCAAGCATTCACTGCTGCCTTGCTTCCAGCACAGCAGTTGGAAACCAGCAGTGGACAGTGCCTGCTCACGAACCACAGCAATTCCCATTCAAGACCCATGCTCTTCACTGCATTGCTGCCTTCCCTCGCGAAGTTGTGCTGAGCGCCCGAAGCCGGCAAAACCCTGCGCTCAGGTGCGGCCAAATTGATGTGCGGGACCTCCTTGCCAGCTGCGAGGTTGACATCTCCCTGCGGCCTGACGGCATCTGAAGTAGAAGGGATTCTCCCCCGAAGTGCAAATGACCAGTGGTATCTAACGCAATCCAGCACTGAACAAAACACGGAACTTCGGCTGAATTCGTATTGGATGCAGGGCCTGAAGTCTCGGAGCATCGGAGAGTTTCAGGCTGCTTTCCGTGACTTCCGAGTAGGGGTCCCCGGTCGGAGGGTCAGTTTGCAGGCTTGCCGTAGCAGCTGTAGCACCTTATTCTCGTAGAAGACTGGCAGCCGCGATTCCTTGGCCTGTTGAAGTAGGGCAGTAGGGCACAGTCTTTCTGGGCACCACGCTTGTTCATGAAAACTCCAGTGCTTAGCGAGGGCTTATTGAAAGACCTGGTCCTTTCTTGTGACAACCCATTCTCTCCCTCCACCGAGCCTGTCGCTAAGCCTAATACATAGCTATGTCAGAAGACCATTGCAGCGAGACTTGCATGGCCTGAGGTTTCGAAGATTTGTCAATCACAGCTCTCTGATTTGATCTTGTGGTTCTTAGGCCCGAAGGCCACAAACCCGGGTCAACACCTGGCGGAAGATCCTTGATTTTCCAACCGGGCTCAGAGCAAAGCAGCTGAAAAGCTTCATCGAAACGCACGGGATTGTGAAGGGAACACGAGTTGGAGTCGCAATGCTCGCGGGACTTGGCGGGAAGCAGAGTCGCACCCCAAAATATGTGCAGCGATGTGCCGCCAGCACCAGCATCGGATAGTTTCAAGACCCCTTATGTTGAGATTTCAAACCTGAGGAGCCGAATACTGTGACTCTGCTACGCGGCTACGACTATAACGATTTCGAGCGTGTTGAAGGCCAAAGCGAGCAAGAGGTTTCGGTGGGAGCGTGATCTGCAGAATAATTATGAGAGGGCCCAAGTAGTGGAATTTACTCTGAACTGAATGCGGCCGGTGCGGGACTGTGACGAGAATGCGGTTTAGGTCGAAGATGTGCACCGCACTACAGTCGGACAGCACACCTAGGTAGTTACCGTCCCGTAAGTAGCCGCTCTTCCACACCATTTGGGGAAAAGGCTGATACCAACAGCTCGGCTTAGCCAGACAACAGGATGCCAATCCAAAAGCCTTTCCTCAAGCTTCTTGGTATCCCGCCCGTGCATCGCGTTCGACGCCATGCTGCCTCAGGGCCGCTCTCGTCTCGATGCGTATGGTCCTGCTGATCCCAATTTGGTGCAGCACTACCAGACCGTGCGAAGCTTTGTCGGAATCCAGAACCGAGTTGTGCAGCAGATGATGCCCAAAGGTCCCCTGGTGTCAGGCCCAGGCGACAAGAAGTCGGCAGACAAAGAAGCATGTCATGATCCTGAAGAAGCCTGTGACGAGGACAAGTTCGGGGACGAGAACAAGGGACCCACAGAGTCTGAGTGCTGGAAGCCTCTGTTGCCCTTGGCGCTGAGTGTCTCGACGATTTTGGGCGGAGTGACAGTGACCCTGGTGCAAGTTCCAATGTTGACCGAGCTGACCGCATGGCCACGGAGCGTTTTCGTTGCGATTGCCCTCGCTATCTATGGCCCCACCTTGCTTTGCATGCTGTGGGTGGCCAGGGCTGACCCTGGTCAGATAACCATTGAGGACGGCGAGCTCCCAAAGCGTACCCACAAGTCCTGGTTGTACCCGGAGCCCATTCGACGCTACGACCACTACTGCAGGTGGCTCCAGAACGTCGTTGGCCTGATGAATCACCGCGAGTTCATGGCGATGCTGATTGGCTTGACACTGATTGCGGTTCTGGGAGTCATCATGGACCCTGCCCTTGCTGTCTTGGCCTACAAAAGGCCCGAGTTCCAGATCGTGACGGGTATCATCCTTGTGTTGCATTGGATATATTCCTTGATTTTGTTGTTCTTCGAAGGGGAAATCTTCATCATCCACGTGGGGCTTGTCTCGAGGAACGAGACAGCGCAGGAATGGAAGCAGAACAAACATTTCGTGGCACACGACACCTCAAAGGGGGACAACATCCACGTGGAGAGCTTGTCAGACTCGGACGAGTACAACGAGCTATTGGACAACGGAGAATTCGTCTACTCGCCAGAGACAAACTCCTTTGACAAAGGCTGCCCAACAAACTGTTTCAACTTCTGGTGTGAGCCTCGATGGGACGGCCAGGCAAAGGGAGATTTCTGAGCCCCCGATTTGCGCATCCGGCAGCTTTCGTATGGACATCTCCGTTGCTTTGCTGCAAGAGACAAAGCATGCAGAAATTCGCAAAGGACAAACGGGTCTCCAGATCAAGAGTGGGAAAAGTACGATGCAATGCGCAGGGATTCAGAAGCAAAGATCAATCAGTTTCTTGAGATGGAGTGGCCTTCATTTTGTGGGAGTGTTGCCTTTATCGTTGCAGCTTGGTTTCAAGAACATCCAGAGGTACGGGTTGCCACAAGTTCTTTCCTTTCCACAAAGCTCAGCAGACATCCAAACTCGGCCACTGCATTGGATATCGACCCAGACGACGAGCGTGTTCATCCGTAGTTTCACTCGAAGCTCAAACTTAGCATGGCAGGCTAGTGAGATCTGTGGACTTGTGTGACTTTGGTGGTTCCCCCTTCTCCAGCTGGCTTGCCTTTCGTTGCGTCTCGTAGCTCAAGGCTCCGGTTGATGCCACGGCTTTTCTCCTCTGACCCTTTTTAGCGAGGCTCCAGAGGCATGCTGCCCACGATGCGGCAATTTCCGAGAAGCTGGCTGCTTGGACAGCAATGGCAGTGGCTGAGCGCAGACCCTCCCCTAGCCGTCACTTGGATGCCCCAGACAGCCAGGATGCCTAGCAAGTCACGCATGACAGATATCCTGTAAGCACACTATAGGGAACGCACACACGGATACGATGACTGAGCAGAATGGGTAGCTGGCAGGGAAGGATAGAACTCAAAGTTGCGGGTCAGAGCTTCAATATTGCAAAATGAGAGAACCTAGACATCGTTTCAGCTTAGCCTTTTTTGCCAATCGGGGTGCAAGCACAGCCAGAGTCAACCAGAGTTTAATGTACAGGCACATTCCGGGCAAGAGCATTAGGCAGCTTACAGCTGGTCATGTGAAGGTCAGGTTCGACAAGTTCTTGGGACAGGTTGCTTGACAAACTCTGCTTGGCTTGCCTTTCGTCTCGGATTCGCTCTGGCTCTGATTTCCCGGTTAAGGCTTAAGGCAGTCCGAAGAAAGGTTTGCACAGAACGCGGTACACCAATTGGTTCCGCAGCAAAAGCTCGCCGAGCTGTCGCAGTCTTGCCAGATGCACACATGCGAATATACGAAGCCATCGAAAGCAACGGTAAAGTGTTGGTCGTGTCGCTTGGGATTCTGGAAGCCCCTTGGTCGGTTTGAGCTTAAAGCGTGAATCCTTGCAGAAGGCGCTGGTAGTAGTCTCGTCTTCGACACCGACAGCCCCAAAGAAGGCCGAGTTCCTGCAAGAGCGCGCTGAGCAGAGTGCGAACAGCCTGGAGGCTTGCCGGCCCAATTTAGGCCTCCCAGTTTCGTGGATTGACGGCTTCGCGCCTCTTAGTGGTTCCTGAGACTTCGGATTCAACGGCGGATTCGAGACTGTCAGGTTTGTTCATGGCGTTTAATTTTCCAATATCTTAGTGCACAGGGTGCACAGCGGTGCCTTGCTGAATTGAGGCATTCACCTGCAGGGTCTCGTGGGAGCTTCTCAGGTGGCCTTGGCAAGCTTTCAGAGATCTTATCTTCATGCAACTCCAGAAGCCACACACAGTCATCGCCCGTATGAATACAAGTGAATTCATGCTGCGTTCTTCCAGCCAGTGGCCTTGTGCTCTTCTGGACTAGATTGCTGGGACTGATAGGGACCCACACGGTGTTTTGAACCTTCTTCGCGATGCTTCCGGTTGTTCAGCAGAACCTGCTTGTCGTGTTGCTTTGAATCTTGTTACATGTGGAAATGATCCATGGTTCGCTAGCAGGGACCTTTCTGCAAAGAGACGAATTGTCTGGTCGTTCAACCTCTCGTGCGTACTGTGTCATGGTACCGCAGGAACACCAGCAGCTTTGTTTGACAAGACAGGAAGAACTCGAGCGGGACGGTGACATTCTGGCTGCTCACTCGGATTGATCAATGGGATTTGGGCTGCCAGGGGTTAGACGTAGCCCTTCTCCTGGGACAGCCGCAGTGAAGCCCCAACCCGAGACCAGAAGAGCAAATGCCTGCGTGCTAATTAAACCGCTAAAGGCGAAATCTCTCGGCCTCTGAGGACCTTCAGGCTTTTGGCAGGGCTTAGGAAGGTGAGAGCTCCCCGCGACTCATTGGATGCCAAGCAAAGCTAGAAAGCTAGCGGTTTGCAGAGATTGTGTGTGGTCAGAACCCTTCAATCCAAATCCGAGCTGTGTCCCCTGCAACTCCCAGCAATAAGCAGAAGCCACAGCTTGCAATAGCAGACTGAATGCTGCCCAGCATCTTACATTCCGCCGAGTCCTGCTGGCAACTGCTGGGCTGCGGGGTTGGCATAACAAGCCGCTCGGTCGAGAAAGTTTCAGGCCGTTCCGCAAGCAGAGCCTGAAGGCTTCGAGGCGAGAACTTTCCAAGCGAGCTTCGTTTGTATCTATCCTCCTCCGTCAGGCTGAGGCATGCAAGGCGGACGGTCTGTCAGCAAGCTTCATTGGCTTGTGCTGCGCGTTTCGCAGAGTCGAATTCAGTGCACTTTGCTCTTGTCAGTCTTCTCATCCGGAACCGGTAGTACGACTCCTGCCGATCAATACTCTTCAGGAGGACAGCAGTCAAGCAATCTGCTTTTCTTCTTGTGCTTCACCTCTCTGACGAAACCAGCACATAAACCCCTCCGGCCCCTACGCCCGAATGGCCGAAACAGTTCAAGTGCATCAGCGCCTCATGGTTGAATCTTCCTGAGAGTCGGGATTCGATTTCAGAAACCATTCTCTAACCCCACGAAACTTCAACATGTCGTCATCTTCTCTTTCCAAGATATAGTGATATACGTCATTCCTGCAAGCGTCGTCGACGCTGATGATAGTAGTTCTAGTAGTAGCAGTAGTCGTCGTCATAGGAATATCAGTAGGCAAAGCAGTGGCCAGTTGCAGTAAAGAGTAATCAGTGGTAGGGAGTAGTAGTAAGTAGTAAGAAAGAGCAGGTTCAGTAAGATTATGTAGACAGGTAGTAAGTAGTAATAACTAGGTAGGTACTAGGAAAGAATAGCGGAGTAGTAGGTACAAAGCAGTAGTCGTCTTCGTCATCATACTAGTACTTAGTAGTTCGTATGTGTTGTTGCTTTTGTTGTTGTTGTTGTTGTAGCCCGAGTAGCAGCGGCAGTGGCGGTGGCAGCAGCAGCAGCAGCAGAAGCTGTGGCTGTTGCAGCAGCAGTAGCAGCAGCAGTAGCAGGAGCAGCCGCAGCAGCATATTGTATTCAAGATTATCAATATCTCGCTTGCTTGTGTCAGAACCTCCACCAACCTCCTTGACCATTGAGGCCAAGACCAGCAGAAATCTACGGACGGATACCGGCCGGAGGACGTCTATGAACAGCTGCGCATGTCAATGTATGTGTTATATGTATGTATGTACGTATGTACGTACGTATGTATGTATGTATGCATGTATGCATGCATGTATGTATGTATGTGTGTACGCATGCATGCATGCATGGATGGATGGATGGATGCATGCATGCATGCATTGTCTATGTCTATGCCTGTGCCTATATCTAGTTCTATATCTATATCTACATACATATATATATATACATATCCATGTTCAAACTTTCAATCATTCGTTGTTCCCTAAACACACCTACACCCCACACCCTAGCCCCCAAACTGTACCCAGGAAAGGTCTTACATTACAGCGCCCAAGTGTAGATCCCCGAATTCTAAACCCTAGACCCTAAACCCTAAACCACTAAACCCCTATACCCTAAACCTCTAAACCTCTAAACCCTAAATCCCTAAACCCGAAACCCTAAATCCCTAAACCCTTAAACCCCCAAACCCTTAAACCTTAAGCCCTTATTGAAGGCCCCTATTGGATCCTGAGGTGCGACGCTTATCGGGCGTAGGGCAACTGAGATCTTAGAGGGCAGGTCATGGGTTGATCTTCACTAGGGGCTGCAGGGTTTTAATGTTTGATTTTTTTGGGGCTTTTAGGGTTTTAGGGTTTTGGATTTTTGGAGTTTTAAGGTTTGGGGTTTCGGGGTTTAGGGTTTTGTTTTTGTTCCCTTACTCTTTCGGGCAGTTTTAGGGTTTAGATGTCGTGTGTACAATGTAGGGCTTCTAGCGGCTGGCTCCTTCGGGGTCATATGGAAGCCGAAATAATTAGCGACATTATTCCTCAGGGGTCCGCTTTTCCCAAACATACTTCAATATACACCAAGAACCTATTCCAACTGTTGATGTCATACAGGGCCGTGCAGATACCCGAAGCATCAACTGGGCAGCCTCGGTGCGAGGTGCTTCCTCGCAAGCTTCTGCTGGTCAGCTCCTGCAGGAGCAATACTGCAAATACCAAGATCTGGCACCGTCCTTAAAGCCAGAGCAGAATAGCGCTCAACTAAAATGAGGCAGAATTAAACACTCTTAAACAAGACATTAGCCAAAACCATAGCCGGAATAATGTTATGGATAGAGGTCTGCTGTGACTAGGGGGTTTGGGTCGCGGCAAAGTCGGGCTGAGGATGACGTTGCGGAGTGAGGAGCTGCAACTTCACCCTAAACCCTAAACCCTAAGCCCTATTCGAGGGCCCTAAACTCTGACCATAAGGCTGAATCAAAGCTGGTGGGATGAGTTTTTCGGAGGATTTGCTTGTGTATATCATGTATAAACCCTAAACTCCAAAACCCCTAAATTCTGACCCTAAACCCTAGTAGGGAGTATAAGGGGACATCGTCAAGTGCTTCAGATCCACTTAGCTCTGAGCCCGAAACCCCGAACTTTTGGTCTGCCGCGGATCGGGGTGGTTTGGGGTCTAGGGTTTAGGGTTTAGGGTTTGGGGTTTGGGGTGCGGGGTCTAGGGTTTAGGAGGGTCTAGGGCTTATAGTAGAAGCCCAAAAGTTGGAAACTCAATAGCCTCAATCCTGAAGAGTAATGCATAGGGAATCCGAGCACTATTTGTCCCTAATCCGGTTTCCAACTTTTGGGGGCTTACTGTAGGGTTTAGGGGCGTTTCAGGGTTTAGGGTTGTCTTCCACGTTCTAGGAAGAGGTGCTTAGTCTTTATTGGCTGGTCCAGAGGTCTACAAGTTAGGGTTTGCGGGTTTGGGTTTAGGTTTTAGGGTTTGTGTGGATCTAGGGGTTAGGATTGTTCAAACTTGGAGCGAAATTGGGTTTAGATTTTGTGCTTGCCCTTCGTAGGGAGTGAAGGAGCCGCTCTCTCTGTCTCTCTGTCTCTCTCTCTCTCTCCTCTTTGTCATCGAAGCTGCTGGTGAAAACACGACTCTGGCGAGTTCGCCATTGGGGTTGCATCCCAGCCGATTTGATTAGCCAGAAACCAAGGAGGAATGGGGGGCCTTTGCCGGATGCGCGCAGGGATTTTTCGACAAATGCAGACCGGGGGCCCAACCGGGTCACCAGAAGGGGTCACTGCTCGAGTTTGTAAAGGTAAGCCTGACTGGTGGCCCCTAGAACTAGAATTTTTCGACCGCTGCAGCACCAAGCCATACCGAACCTGCCGTTCTTGCCACTTTCGCTTGTCGGCTTGCTGTAATGTCCGGTTTAGGGTTTATGGTTAGTGTTTAAGGTTTAGACTTTGGAGCTTTGGGTTAGGGCTTTTGTCCTGTACACCCTACTCTCTAAACCCTAGGCCCTAAACCCCTAAACCCTAAACCCGAAACCCCTCCTAAACCCTAAGCCCATAAATCCTATACCCTAAACCCTAAACCCTAAACCCTAAGAGCCCTAGAGCCTCTGCCCCCAAACCCTAAACTCTCTGAAGCCTGAAACCCGAAACCCTTATAGAACACCACAGATCACCCTTTTGATCCCTTTAAGGAGCCCTTACAGGAGCCTTTACAGGAGCTTACAGGAGCCCTTAAAGGAACCAATAAAGGAACTCCTTAAAGGAACCCTTCAAGAACCTGTAAAGGACCCCTTACAGGAACCTTAAAGGAACCTTTCAATGAATCTCAGGACTCGCAGCCATAGAAAGGAGGGTTTAGGGTTTGGGGCCTAAAGCATTACCAATATATACTATTTTCCGAGTTCCTTATTAGAATTACAGGACAATGTGCACCCAAAACCCTATTCTAATTTTTAAGGCGCCTGTATTAGGGTTTAGGGTTTAGGAACCTAAACCCTAAACCCTAAACTCTAAAGCCTAAACCGAGACAAGGCTCGAAGTCAGTGAAGCGATCGTCGCCTTCATCCCCTACGTCGTGGAGTTGTGGAGTCTTCAGGTGCCCCTTTTTGCGGTTTGGGGCTTGGGGTTAAGGGATTAGGGATTAGGGTTTAGGGATTAGGGATTAGGGTTTAGGGTTAGGTTAGGGTTGCGCAGGGTAGTTCTCTAAATTAGGGCCAGCCCCAAAGCCTGAATCCCAGACAGCTCCAAAGCACTT
>CAJNDV010014603.1:24166-41090 GCA_905221635.1 Symbiodinium sp. CCMP2456
TAAGACTTTATACACTCGACCCCGTGACGTTACATAGCTCCAATTACATAGCTCCAAAACTCATGGCTAATGATGCTTTCGGGCCACTCGTCTTCTGGTTGTTTTATGTAATGGGCTCTATATTTTTAGAGCTACTTCGCAATCACTCCGGTGCTGCAACCAAGCCAAGATCCCGCAGCCCATGGACATTCCGCCGATGCCTCCAATGCCGCCTCCATCGCCGCCCTCGCAGCACCGTGAAGTGCGGTAAAAAGTGACGGCTGAGTCTGGGCATGGCAGGTTCCGTGAGCCGCGAGCCCCGCGAGCCTCCCTTATCTCCAAGTACTTTCAGCCCGGACCTGTCCAGGTCTTAAGCACTACATTCGAGACGTCTCAGGGCTTCGGCAGAGTGCCAGAAGAAAGTGCGGTGCTTCACTTGCTGGATGCGCGACTTTCGTCGGCTCGAATGGCTCTTTCGAACTGGGCACAGGTAGTCGGCTTTCGTACGTGCCATCCAGGCCATGGCTGGCTTTGCTCAGACCCCTCAGACAGACGGTCCCAAAGCCGGGACCAAGAATTCCATGTGCTCGAGCATCATTCTAAACAGAAGCTTCAGAAGCTACTTGCTGGATGCCAGCCCCCGTCTGGCCTGAAGGTACTCGTCTTTGAATGTCATGCTTGAGAGCCGTAGCCCGACCCCCCAAAAACAAAACATGCCTGGAAGACTTGCGGGAATTCACAGGCTGGCACGAGCATGATGTCGTTCACGGAAACCTCGCAGTTGCTGCAGAAGGCGGTCCAATTAACTTTTCGTAATGCTCGATGGTTGTCGTTTGGCCTCTCATGTTGGCTTCAGCTCTCGAAAGCCATCTGGGTGTTTCTGGACGTGGGGTCATTTGCATCTGCTGGCACTGTTGTTACATGGTAGTTTCACAGCGACGGACGGAGCGATCTCAGCCGCGGTCTGGTTTCGACAGCTGATCACTGAGAGTTTGGGTGGGGAGGTCCAATTAGGGCGTTCATGTCGTAGGGTATCGCACGGTCGACGCAGTTCAGACGCTTGATGAGTGAATGCAGGGAACTGCCTTTCATTTGGGCGGGTTGTGTGGCTGCGGCGCCAGGAGCTGATGAATGACTACAGCTATCGCGACATCCCGAGTTTCTCCGGGCACATGCTTTGCATCAATGTTGCCGTGAGGTGGTGGGTTGAGAGCAGAGGGGAGCAATCGTCTCCTTCCGAAGCCGTTTTGTCTGAAGCAGAACTCCTGCCAAGCGCCATGAAGCCAAAGTTTTCTCCGGGCCCAGGTGTGGATGGCATACCACCAGGGATGAATGACTCCCAGTACGACTTCAGCCAGGTGCAGCCGCGCTCTCGGGAAGTCTTCCGTTCTGAGTGCAAAATCCACATGTTCAGCCTACTATATTGCTGCCTTGTCGCAGTCTCCGATGTCCAGGCAGGAGCCATTGCAAGGGTAGGGCTCGCTGCGAAGAATTTAGGACTCCTGTCAGGGCTTCACCTTGGGCCCATCTTCAGTACCGAGGTCGCACCCTCCTCCCAGCGCATACATGCAGCGAACTGCTGCAGCAGGTGCTGTGAAGTTGTACGTGAGAAGTTTGGGTGAGAGCACTGGTGTTGTTGGCTCCTGATGGGGTTATTCGAAAATTGCTCCTAAAATTCATGTTGCAAAGCCCACCAAAGCCCCACGTCCGAAGCCGGATTCCTCGCCGCAAATCGTTGATTCTGAAGGTATCGCCGGAGTCCTAAGCCCTGTGCCCGAAATCCACCTGACAAGCTGAACCCCTTTCCTCGATATACAAGAGACAACTTGCTCCTGCCGTCCCAGAAATTGCTCATGAGCCTCGAAGGCCTTGAAGTGTCGATCTAGCCATTTGCGAGTGATGAGCTTTGAGCAGGTGTGCTTGCCTTGCCGGCTTTAGATACCGGCAAGCTTCAAAGCAGCAGATCTGAACAAAGTCTACACTGCCTACACACTTCGCTTCTTCGCTTCGGTTGTGGCGCAACTCTCCGGCACTGGTGCCGTTAAGAATCCTCTCGAATCCATTATTTGAGAACTTCATCGCGAGCCTTTGATGGCCAGGCGGCAGAGCATCCGCGATGCCACAAAGTAGAGCGAACGGTGCCGACCTAAGCATTCGAGGAGCTTCCGATTTGAGGGCTCCGCGTTTTTTCGTGCTATATGTTTGGAATCACAGCTGCTGAATGCAGAGCTTGCCGATGCGCCCCACCCTCCCCTGTACTCGGTGCTACGACAGGATCCCTGCTAGGGGAGAACAAGTCTGGGTGGTTTGGCCAAATGTGTAGCGTTGATTGGACAGCAACATGGCACACAAGCCATTTCTATGTTTTCCACAGTTAACACTCAGTTAACACAACAGTTATTGCTGTTGAAATGCTGCAAAAACCAGCATTTTCTCCCCTCCCTTCAGAGCAATAACAAAAGATTTTTTGCTTCTTTAATGCATAAAATCCACAAAATGCTGTTTTTTGCGCAAGGGCTTGCGCATAGCATGCTGAGCCTTTGCCGTTGGGGCTTGGTTTGGGCCGTTACTCGTCCGTACAGAACTTCAGGGGCAGGCAGCGAATCTGAATGTGGGCGCAATCGCTTCGGCCATGTATAGGTCGCAGCTTTCCGCCACTAGTCTGTGATCACTCTGCTCCTCGTCGGTTTGGCCGCTTCGGGTTCCAGGTTCACTCCCCTAAGGGAGGCTGTATATGCAGTGTGCCATGCGAAAACGCTGCTGTCACATAGCCTTGTTCAGATACGTATTCTGAAGGCTTGACCTTGCTCGTGTTCACTCGGAACACGCAAGCTGATAGGCTTCATCGTTGCTCCCACTGCTTGCTCGAGTTCGGGTTTGCCGGGGCACAATGAAAGTGTGGCTTGGTCATAGATGCGCACAGGGATTGGGGCATCTTATTTGGGACAGGGTGTGTGGGTTCATATCACGTGCTCTTCGGACAGTTCTCCATGCTTGTCGCCCGTGTGCTCTGTGGTTGTATCACCGCGCATGGGTACATTTCCTTTGTGTCTGCGTGTGTATGTGTGTGCGTCCCTTTCTCTCTCTCTCTCTCTCTTTCTCTTTGTCTCACTCTCTCTCTCTCTCTCTCGTGCGATGTCTGGACATACTTGGTAGCATGTGTTGTCCAGTCGTAAAGCCTGCGGAGTTCAGAATAGTACAAGTTCGTGCAATCCGCTTCTTTCCAAATTTTAGAACGCTGCTGCTAAAGCCCCACTCTCGCGGGCCTTTGAGAAGCAGGCTTCGGTCGCAACACCGAGACGGCGCGTCCAATGACCTCCAACCGGGCGGTCAGGGCCTCTGTGTCTTGCGGGCTTTGGATGGGGGCAGCTCAAGCATTGCAGGTTGTGATCTCCGCCTGTCAGATGAAAGAGGGCGCAGGAATTAAGGTTTAGCATGTGCTCGTTGGCGTCTTGTTTCTCAGCCGTATCGAAGTTGTCAGAAGCTTCTGGCCTCTAGGAAGTTTGAGGGTCTCCAGAGTTGAGTCAAGACAGTTCTTAGTTTTTTTTACATCGGCAAGTGTAGACGGAGCCTGCGACCTGATTATGCAGCCGCGTGGACCGAAGCATCCACATTCAAAGGGGCGACAACGGGATGTGTACACTGCGTTTGGGTTGTCGAGTTTGGAGCTCACAGTTCTTGCCAATCAGCACACTGAGCTCCCGAGTCCTGCAGGCTGGTTACACTGCCGCCGGCAAAGCAGGAGGTGGCAAGGCCACTTCCAAAGCCCGACCTCCAACGGCACGAAACTTCATCCTGGACCCCACGGCTTTTCTTATCCTGAAGTCTGCTGGTCAGAATGCTTGAGGGTTCACCGGATGTTCTTGGGTTGTCTCAAGGCAAAGGCACAGGCTCTAGGCTCAACTAGGGAGTGTCCTGGGATATTTCTTGCCTTGGGTGAGCGGCAAATATCTGTGAGACCCTCCGAGAAGCCCAAAACGCTAGAGCTTTCTGCCAGCCCTGCATGTTCTTTCGCAGGTGTTCGACCCTCTAAATCAGGGGGACAAGGGCACAGCCAAACCGCTGGAAAAGAAGCTGGAAACTTAGTGGTGGCATGTGCTGGCTTCGGACAAGTCCGGGAGTTCTTGTGCTTCGATTTTCTTTGGCTCAGTGCAGGGGGGCTGGACACAAGATGAGGCTCCCATGCTTTCACGCAACTTTTGCGACAAACATCTTGATCTTCCTCGCTTGCCGGATTGTTGAAAGAACTCTTTAGAAAGAGATCTATTCAATTCAGTTTGACGGCAACAGCAGGCCCTATCCGCAGTCTGTGCACAACAGTGCGTTCGGAGAGTGTTGATGATACCTCCTGTGATGATCTCTCTTCGGACCGGTGAGGCTTCCGGAACTCCTAGATGCGAACCGTTTATCCTGTCCCACTATGCCGAAGACCACACGAGATGGGCATACCGCCATGCCTTGCAATGTTCATGTTTCGCACGGACATTGTCCAGCCCGAACTCGCCAGAATTCAAACCTGGAGCATGCCCTGGACGGCAGCCTCCGAAACCCCACAAACTGGCAAGGAGACTACAACCCAAACTAAGCATCCCGAAAATCTCAAGCCGAACTCCGAGGACTGAGCTGTCTCCGGAGGAAAAGCTCCGGGAAATGGAGAAAGAAATCCATAGGCTGGTTTTCTTGCTTGAAGTCTGCAGCCACAGCCTTACACTGCGGAACTTTCGTGTTTCAGTTTCTGCACATCTTTACCCAACACAGTCCCCGATGTCCCAAAGGATTACGCTGATGGCCCTGAACTTTTCAGATTCCCTAGAGGCCGTAAGCTGCCCCCAAGCTAATTTCTGAACTCCACGCGCTTTCTGCTGAGACGCAGGTTGGTCGAAGAGAGCGCGATAACCCGAGAACGTGGGAATCTGCCTTGTTCTCAGCCTTGCAAGCCTGGTTCCAGGATTTTGGGTGGCGGGCTGTAGGCTTGTCGGAGAAATCATCAGTGGTCAGCCACAGGGTTCGGCAGTATGGGTGGCTTTGGGGGTAGGTTAGTCGCAGTGGCACTATGTGATCCCACAATTCAGGTTATAATCTGCAAGGGCAGAGGGTCGCGGACGATCGGCTGAATGTGGTTTGTGAGTTTGCTTCGAGTTTCATGCTGGAAGGACCACTGGAAGGAGCCCTGCAGGCCCGCTCGAGTACCCGACATCTACCCACGCTACGTCTCCGCCTCTGCTGCCAACCCTGCCGACTCAGGCGCGAAGCATTAGAGAAAGGAAAAGAGGCCGGCAAAAAGGCCAGCGGGGATCCGGCGGTCATATTTAGCGGGTTTCGCACAATGACTTCGTGAGGCAACAGCATGCTGAGTTTACAGTGTACCGTTTCTGGTACAGTGACGGTACGTATGGAGTCGCGCTTGAGTATCAAAAGTTTTGTTTTCCGGGATAGTTCAAAAGTCAAGCTCCAGCTTTCCAACAGCAGCCTGAAACCTGCAGAATCTGCACCCGACCGGCCGCCCAAAGACAGCTGTAAATCGCCGACTTGGGGAGCAACCGTTCATTCATGGCAACGTTTGCCGGCAACCTCGTGGTGCAAGAACAGACTGGCACCAAAGCCTGCCGGCCGTAGCCTTTCGAGATCCTAATGTTTGAAGGTACTGATGCCTCAACCAACATGGTATTCCAGACTCCTCTTCAGGCTGACGGAACAGGGTCGATCAACAAAAAAACCGGTACTGATGCTATTGAAGCCCTGCATCCACCCATGAAGCCCTGGAACCTCTGAATGATTGAGCCTTGCAGAAACCCGGCATCGGCCCCTGGAGGAGAGGCAACTTTGTAGATTGCGCGAGCAGCAAAACTTGCTGGATCAGCTCAACGTCACGGCCTGAGTGGAGCCGACGAGCGCAGCGTCGGACCAAGGGCCGCCAAGCTCACATGGCTACGGCCCTGGCTGGGTTTGCGAGTTTTTCCTGCGATTTTGCCATGTTCAGTTGGCGAACAGCTAAAGCTGCCTGGCAGCTGGTCATGCTGAGGAGGATCGCCCGTTTGGTTTCGACAAGGAAAACTTTCGTTCACGAATCCTTTACTCTGTGTCGAAAAGCACCCGGCCAAAAACCAGAGCCTCTAAAGTGGCTCGCCTAGGGCTTACACTCTAAGGTGGACCTCACCTATGCCGTTTGCCTGAACCTGGCCATCCAGCACCAGGCGAACGACAACGACAACGAGGCAATGGATTCTTGAAGGTCTCATGTAGCCTCGACGTGTCGAGCATGTGCCACCCCAGCCAATGCGCCTGGCAGCCCGGCACTCTTCAAGCCTCGACCAAATCCCCAAGCCCTGGTTCACGTTGATACCGAGCCCTGCTTCTCATGAAGCAAAGTCTTGAACGTTTGGTTCTCTCAGTGCTGAAGCTATCCATTTTTGCCGATAATTGAAACCATACACCGTCGAACAAAGGGGCAGACAAACCATTGTGTTTTCACGACGCCTTCTCGTGATCAGGATGCAACAGAGCTCCATAAAAAGCCTAGGAGTTACAGAGATCTAAAGAATCCAAACAATCCAAAGTATCTAAAGCATGACGCCCCAGAGCCCAGAGCTCGCAGGCACTGAACCCTTTTGACTCGGCCGCTTGGCTTGAGGCGCTGACGATCTATACACAGATCGTCAAGAACAAGCAGTATCCTTTCAGCGGCCGATTCCGAGTGAACATGGGCAACATCTACTTCAAGCAGGAGAAGTGGACAGCTGCAATCAAGATGTGGCAGCCTCAGTGTATTTGGGGTTGTCGGCAGGACCCACTGTGCGATCAAGCGTTTCGTCATCTGTGTTTTCTGCCGGCACAATGTGGCCTGTGCAGCTGCGGGTATTGGAAGAGAACCAACTTAAACTACACTAAATCACTGCGACTAGCGTCGGTGGCAGCCTTGGGTTTCTTTCACAAAATTGTTGAGCAGGGCTCTGCAACGCACGGACATGAAGGGCAGCGCCTTGAACATGTTTGTTCATGCTACAGTGTCTGCTACAGGCAAACCGACACAGCGCCCCCCACTAGCTTCAGGCGTTGTAACCATATGATGTCTCAGCACTCTGTCTGATGCAATGACAACTGGGTACCTTCCGGGTATCCGCTCAAGTGAACGTGAGGAATGGGTAAGTCGAAGTAAGAACCGAGTTTCCGGGTTCCATGTGAATCCATCCGGTGATTCGTTAACATCCGAACCCTCAAGCGTGCCGCGTGTTTTTTGAAACGTACACATAATTATGTATATAGACATAGGTAGACGTTTTCTCACAACATCAGCTTCAGGTACCTTGACTTTACACACTGATCACAGACACCGTTGTCCTGCATGCAGACCTTCAACGGCCGCCACGACTGGCACTGCAAGATATCTTTCGGGTCATCTTACTGACAGGCTGCCTTGTCCCTCCCCAAAGATTCTCCTTGCGTGGATTCTCGGACTAGAAAGCCAAGTCGCAAAGCTCAAGCATTGGCCGCTGCCGCCAAGGTACCGGATGGCTCTAGACCAAATCCCGAACAACGTACAGGCTGCCGAAGCAAGAGCGGTGCAGAGACTTGAACCCCAGAGCAATAGTGGATCAGTCCAATACCTTTCACGAGTCACAAGAACTGAAACCCACGTTGAATGGGTGAATGAGTGAGGAAGAAAGTTACTGGCCAATGCAAAGTCACAGATGTTGCGCCGGACTCGTTTCTTGAAACCTGCGTATGGGAAATGCTCAGCCACTGTCGGAGTTGCGATATGTTGAAATTTAAGAGGCGACATGTCGCAGCCTGCACCAGTCGGTCGCATGGGGCACTTCGTCACGCAACTTTCAACCATCTTCCCTGCTCCGACTTCACCTTCGTAAAAACACGTAATGTGATGCGGGAGAAACTTGTTGAAGGACTTGGAGGCTACTCTCAAAGTGCAAGCAAACAGTTTTGTGAAACCCGCGCACAGAATCATGACGAGAAATCATTGGAATCCCGATTGACAGTCATATTCAGTGAGCTGATGCTCCGACGATCTTTTCGTGCTTGGGGCTTGGAGGTTACAACTGTCTGCCGACAGGCCATTCGCTTCAAGATCATGCGAAACATTGGCCTGGCACTCAGTCCAGGAAGCGGGAGAGCCTGGACCGGGCTTTAGAGGTTTACAGGTTTGAAGGCCTGGAGAGTCTCCCGATTCCAAAACTAAAACCATTGAAGAACCAATCAAGGCTTGTTCGGGATGTGAGCACACTCACCTCGGATTTCCTGCTCTGGCAACTTCATCCTCCGTACCTCAGCAAACTGTCCGCGACCACATGCACGCATGCATCGGAGTTTTGCGGCGAACCTCGGGTTTGTTCTTTTGAGCACTGGCGTCAGAGCTTGCAGGGAACAGCCTATGGTACAGTGTCCATCCCAAGCCCTGACAGAGCTTCAGCTAGAGTCGTCGAACCCCTTTCTGTTTAGTGGTTCCATCTTGGAGCGTAAGCATGAGCTCCAAGCTGGAGGCCATGCCTTTTTCAAGATGCACCAGTTTCCGGACGCCATCGACTCGCCAGTCCCTCAATTCACCCACAGCATGAGCCAGAAACAAGGCGTTCCAAGCAACAGAAGTTACAAGGGGTTCGGGCCCTGCTCGTTGTCAGGAAGTTTTTCCAGAGTGGACAGGTGGCTGATTTGATGACGTGTGAAGGGAATGTCCTGACTGATTCACAGCTGTTCAAACCACCCAACGAACCCCTGCTCGAATCCTTGCCCAGACGATGCCCATGCCCCAGAAGCTTCAAATCCTCAATTTGCACATACCCTGAATCCGCTCACATTGTTTGCGCAGACAGCCTCCAACGAAAAACCTGACAGCCCAATGTGTCCAGGTATGAGAACCTGCTGATGCACGGTGCACAGCACCTGGATTTCATGACAGGTTCACGGCCCCAGAGAGTCAGGCTGTTGTAGAATGTAGAAGAGCATTTCCAGACTTGGGGGCTTTGCGGCTTTGTCTTGGTTTGGCGTAGAATGTTGCGAATTTAAGTTTCTTGGATCAAAGGCTTGGGAGAGCTGGTGCTGTTGTTCCTTCCGTCCCGTTTGCAATGAACTTGGGTAACTTGGGTTCACCAAATTCGGAGCTTGGAGTTGGAGCTGTGAAATGGAAAGTTTTAGCAAAGCTGGCTGGCTCTCCTAGCGGCCACCATGGCCGTCAGTGCGCCTCGATAAGAAGAGATACTCCCACTTCTTAGGTGCAGCCTGGTTGATGGCACAGACATGATATTAAAGTCGAAGTTGCGAGACAGCACCTCGCGGAATGTGAGCTTGAGCGTCCATCGCCCAGGCCATGTTGAATCGCATGTTGTTGCCAGGACAGGAACGACTTCACACTGTTGAAGCGGGACCTTAAAGTCTTCAAAGTTAAGATAGACTTAGTGAGTTATAGTGGCTCTCAAATTGGCGCCGTGATTCGACAGATTTTTTTCATCGCAGACAGTTCACATCTCATGCGTGAGGAAGGAGATGGCGATGGGCACCAGGTTCCGTTGATAGCTTCGGGGCCGTAGACTAGCGAAACTGTCCCTATGATTGCTACATTGGCCGATAAATACTCTTACGCTCAAACACTCTCTTGCCAGGCACCATACATCCAGGAGTTCAATGGTAGCGCCAGTAGAAGATCTTTGGGGGTTAGGTTCAAGAATGCAACATTGTCAGATGGCTGTCACATACCACCTACCAGGGCTGTGTGTCCTTTTGCCAAATCTGCAACTTCTGACCACAACTCGAAGGATCCCGAGTTCGTTGTCGCGTTTAGGAGCCTGCGGCTCCCTGTTACCGGTAGCAGGCTAAGTACTCAAAGCCTTGAAAATCGAAGCGCCGTCATCGCAGCCCTAGCACAGGTTTCAACTTGATCCTTTGCTACTACGCGTTAGGCGACAAGGACCGACGACGGCAGAACATGACGTTGGGGGACTTGAAGTGCTTGATAGCTACGAGGGACAAAAACTTGACTCTTGACATACCAAAGCTCTACTGGGGAACCCAGCCCGCGCTGACAGCGCTCGACCCCTTTCAGTTTCAAGACCAACTTGAAACAGCTAGGACCTACGAAGTTAGCAGCGTGTAATTGTCCGGTTCATGTTCTTGGAAGGTGAGCTTGCTTGAGCAATCAATGCATGAAGCAAGCCTCTCAGAAGGACAAGATGAAGAGTGGCTTTCTCAAACTGCCGGGTCCCAAAGTTGTCAGGAAGTCTGGAGGCTTTTTTCAAAGCCTCCAAAGGATTACTGCGCATTCCGTGGTGCGTTTTCTCAGAAGTCCTGCGTGCTTCATTTCCCATGTTGGGTTTGTACTTGGCAGAATTCGGGTTTTACCGATGCCAGGCTGCACCCAAACCTTTCGCTTGGCTTCAGGAGGTTACATCTGTTGCGAACGGGGGACATGCTGCAAGGCTTCCGGCAGCAAGCTTTCTGGACAGAGTGCCTGCCCCGTACCAGCCACCAGTTTAGAAGGCTCTACGTGACGATCCAACATCCCGAAGCAGCAACGTCCGCACAAGCTCTTCCAGGAGCCAGCAAAACGCCGCCTAAATCATTCCGCGGGGTATTCGAAACCAAAACTGATCGGATACCCGTGTTGCAGGCCCGACGGTTTAGGCAGAGATCCGCAACTTTCTGCCTGCATCCAGAGCTTCACCTTCGCCGCGTTTCGGCTCGGAGCTTCGGACTTGCAGACTTGTAGAACGAGGCGAAGTCCTCGCGAAGCCGGGGCACCTGGGGTGCGGTGAGCGGTTTAGGACTTCAAATGTAGTCAAGAGTATTTGTATGGCAAGAAACAGGCAAATGCACCAAGTTCCCGCTTTTGGACTGGAGGGTTTGGTTTTTGGTTGTCCGCGGGTTCAGAGCGTTGCTTTCGGGTTGCATGGGCATTCAGCCTGGAGTTTCAGGATTTCGGGGCCACTGCAAAATGTAGAGAGTTTAGAGGCTCAACCTTCACGCCGCCCCCGTAGCTCTGAAATCATGTGGTGGTGTTCGCCCGAAAGAAACCCAAGTGGGGTGCGTTTGCATTTCGCGGTTTCGCTCGTACCTGATCACTGAAAAGCTCTTGTCTTGAAAAGCATTGCGACCCAAACACCAGTTTTTTTCCGAACCTCGAGCCTGCACGTGACATGTCAACAGAGGAACCACGTATCTCTGCTGCTCAGGCCAAAGCTGAGCTTGTGCCGACGTTGCAGGCTGACTGTCGGCGCTGCAGTGGTTCTGCCCAAAGGTTTCAGCCAGGCACTTCCGAGGTCAGGAGTCCCACTCCTCAAAAGATCTTTGGGAGAGGAGTTTGGGCAATGCATCTGAAAACAGCAGGTTCCCGGCAGTTGTATCGGTAAAGTCTGGCGCTTCGCGTCTTTGAATCTGGGCTGCTGTAGGATGGGGCAGATCATCTCGGAGATGCCTTGTTGTGCCGGACAGACGCCAGACGAGGCTGGCATCTCTTCCTTTTGCTGGCGTCCTTGCTTCCGTGCTTTCTGCATGGGCTCTGATTTTCGAATTGTCGACGTGGCGCCGCTTCTGCTCGGTGACTCCTCCCTTTCGGCCGCTGTCGCGACATGGTCTGAAATGAGGATGCTCGCTGCGAGCCGCATGCGAAGCCGAAAAATGTGCAAGGTTACAGGAGCGACATGTAGGATTCAAGCGAACTCAGGGCCGAAAGACCGAAACCAAGAATGCCGGAAACCCTGTCAGGGAGTCTCTACGAGTAAGCAGCTTAGTGTCTCTCGAGCCGAAACCCGAACGAAGCTAGGACAGAGCCACGCCAGCTAATTTTACAAGTAAGTTAGCGGCAGGGTAGGCATCTCGAGGTGCAGCCCGACATATGCCGCATCCACGAGCTTTCGGCGCAAAGTGCTTTTTCAGCAGCCACCCGAAATCAGACATGCCGCGCATCACCGAACGGCACGTACATGTCGACAGTAAGAGGAGGAAGCCATCAGTTGCAGAGAAGTGGCACGGACGAGGGACCTTCCTCGGACACAATGCCACATCCAAGAACCATCTGGAAACCCAAGAAATGTGCAACTGCACGAAGCCGTGCCACCATGCCACACCACAGGATTGTCTTGGACATGTGCCAAGCATGGTTCCCTCTAGTCACTCTAGTCGTGGCCTCATCGAGAGGCCATCCGAGATGTGCGATGCCGAAGAAATACGTGGCCATCATCATATTCTCACAGCATTGGTGCGGCACAACAACAGAACATGTCAGCTCACACGCAATCGTGAAATGCTAGGAAAATTGGAACCCAGCCCGAAAGCTGTTCCAAGCATGCAATTGCGGCCGTTGTGCATTGCAGTCTCCCGACACCACGGTTTTTGCGCCTGAGCTGTGGCCTGGCTGCACTGAAGGGCCCGGGCTCCATGGCTTCCCAAGGTCCGGCTCGCGTCAAGAGCCCAAAAGGCCCCATGCCCAAGCCCGCTCCAAGATCACCAAGACCCCACAGCCTCGAATCAAGCCCGAAAATATTTGTGTGCCTGCCCCAAGCCCAACTCCAACAAAAGATCGCCCGAAGAAGCGACGCTGCAAATAAGCGTTTTGAAGGTAACACCTCGGTGCAAAAAGGCCCCAAGGTTCCACTCCAGGCCCCTGCATCCGGCAGCCCAAGCTGTCTGTCCGCATGCTTTGGAGCTTCTAGATTCTAGAGTCCCTCAAGCCGTTATCTCCAATGGATTTGGGTTGAGGATTTCGGGATTAGGGATGTATGAGAGCTAGCATTGCGAGGTTAGCGATTCAAAATTTGTTCGCTGTGTTTACGCTTGAGGGTTGGGGGCTGACGGCTTGTAGTCAGTGTAGGCTGTGGCGTCCTGGGTACTCTAGATTGGGCATGCCTGAACAACAAGGTATTAGGCTAAGTAATAGGCAGTGTCGTTCGAGAGTCGAACGAGGAGTTCCGGGGTATGGGACGCACAGTCATCCCCCGCACTCAGGCAAAGCATGCCGAAGACAGCAGCCAAGATGCTGGGCGGCAATGACATATTGTTCTCCATTGCTTGCAGCTGGTAGCGTTGTAGCACCTCGTGAGTGTTCAGCGTAGAGCCTGATCAGAGTCCTAAGGCTTGTCTCAGATGAAGGCTTATATTGCAGACCCTTGCAAAGCATAAAGAAGATAAACAAAAAGCATATGGCGAACAGGTTCAGACCCAAGAGAAGTTGATGGGCCAATGACTCTGGATCCTCCTTCCACAGCAACCCGCAAAACTTGAGTCCTGGATCAGCAGCGTCAGCAAGAGCCCAAACTCCCAGAACCTCCAGCAGCCCAATTGGCCCTCCAGGAAGCCTGCACTTCCACGGAACCAAGAGACCCCAGCCGCTGCGGCCCCCGACGTCGTCTCAAGCGAGGCTCTGCTAAGAGCTCAAGCCACGCCACCGTCTAGAACCTTTGGGACTCCTGGGTCTAGAGAGCTTTGTATTTCACGCGGACCGGGGGCTCAGAAGTGACCCGTCAAGGCTCCCTGAAGAAATCCCCAGCTCTGGTTCCTACTAGAATTGGTGTAGGCTGTCACTGTGTTGCCTTTTACAGTTCCGACTCGGCCACCATGGTCCTGGTCGCATTAAGAATATACGTACTGCCTGTTACAGCTCTCGTTTGTTTCCCAAGGCAAGAGCTCAAGGCCCATGAACACAACGGCGGGAAACCTGCGAGGCGATGGCCAACCTCCTGGCCATGGGCTTCGACGAGGCGGCTGCAGGGGCTCAGGATGTTTGGGTGCTTCGGTGTTTGAAGGTGCTTCTGCACAGTGCATAAAGTAAAATGCGCAGGAAGAAAAACCGCTTGTACTAGAAACAGTGACACAATTCTGAGATGCTCTTGGCCGCTTCCGCTGTTCTGGATGCAGAAGGAGAGATCCAGAGAGCTTTCGCGCTCTATGCAAAGTCCGTGTAGCAGGAGCCAGCACGAATGGCTTTGATGGACTGCGGCGGCGACGTGGAGCAGGCCGGGCTCCAAGCCCGCATCCTGAACTTGGAACAGTCATACTACAGTCATTACATTACAAGCTTCAAGAAGTTTGAGGCTTCGGCTTCGGGTCAGTCTTTAGGGATGCAGTGAGGGGGCTACCCAAAAAGCCTCAGGATGCCTTGTCTGGCACGACACCCAGAGTTTCGACGGCTTGAGCCACAAGCGAAGTCCCAAGCACGAATTCACACCCAACATGAAACCATGCCAACTTCACTCGAAAGGATCCTCACTGGCGGTTTAAGGTTGCGGATCGTAGCAGATTGATCGCCGTGGTTTCAGCCGAGACTGCGCCTGTTTCGCTTGATTGTGGTCTGGCGAGCCACTGTAGAAGGCGACTTGAGCCGTGTGCACAGAAATTCTCAGACACTGAGACACCAAAGTTTCAATGTCATCGCTAGCCCACGCCTGAACTTCCGTATGCTGACGCTTGTCTGTGTAAGACTGTGGTCAAAAACTTGCTGTTAAGTCATTTCCCCCCTGCTTGCACCCCTGCTGTGCAAATCTGATCCCAGGCCGCGCAGATGCTGACCTCCGCTGCGGCCGCAGAGTCGGATCCACGCGTGGAGCAGCAACCTGGCTGCCGATGCTAGGACCTTCCTAGCAAAGCCGTCTAGCCTGTAGGGAGGGCTGCCTTGAGGGTTGTCCGATGACGTCTGCTCGGCGCGACCCTTCTGCATCTCCGATTCTTCTGAAGACGTACGCCATGAGAGGGGCTTTTGGGATCATGCTTGATCTGCTTCAGTTCTATAGGCCGCTTTAAGCAGCTAAAGGCTCGGCAAAGCAATGGTGAGCGAGGACCGGACTTCGCAAGACTCTTTAGGATCGGTGGAATGCAGCAGGATGTCGGCCCTGTCGGCTTCACATATTCAAAAGGATGACCCCATGGGGACGCTGAGAGCTCACTGCCTCTCAGGCTGGTGCAAATGGGCTTCAACGAGGAGCGCAGATGTCGCTCGTGCTACTGCTACTACTACTACTACTACTACTACTACGACTACTACTACTACTACTACTACTACTACTACTACGACTACTACTAGCTCCCCCCACCAACCTCTGGCGCCATCCGGGCTGGGCAGTGGCAGCTTCTCGGCTCCCTAAACGCGGCAGCTGCAGAAGATGCAGGGGCCTAGGCTCCCTATCTGTGAGAGCTGCAGAAGTTGCAGCAGCTCACTTGCCTTAGCCTTAGCTGTCACAGCCGGTAAAGTTGCAGAGGCTCAGGCCCCAAAACTGCGACAGCAGTTGGAGTTGCAAACTCGACGGGGAAGAAACTGCTAAAGCACAGGTGGTCGGATAGTGCGAAAACGCCGCAAAGACCGTGCAAAACGCAGGTGCTGCCAAGAAGCTTTTAACACTCCTAAAAAACCTGAAGCGCAACATGTTATAAACATCAAAAACAAAGATGCCAGCTGTGCGTGGGAGGAGCTCGGCAACACCCCTAGAGCCCAGACCTCGGCGTAGGAGGGTTTGCTTTTGAAGTACAGTGTGGTGTGCGCGTGCTAGGTGTGGAGATATTGTTCGGGGTGTCCACGAAACAGTGTCGTGATCATCCCCCGAAAAAGCTTCCCCCAACCCAATTTCGAGTTTTCGCCGAAAGCCCTCCGAAATCCCAAAGTCGAGTTCGCGATCTCCAGAAGTAGGTTTGGTGACTGTATAAGAGGGTCCGACATCACGAAAGTATTGTAAATTCCGAGTAAAACGGCCCCACCCCAACCCTGCCTTGACCAGCTTTTTAAACCTCCCTCCCCCCCCCTCACCCTCCCCCTCCCTCCCTCCTCCCTCCCCCTCCGCTCCCTCTTCTTTGAGCACGCAAAGGAAAATTCACGATACCTGACCTCTAAAACGGCTCTTGTGGAGATGTTGATCTGGGTGTCTGTGTCATCCCCCCCGCCCCCCGCACCCCTATCCGAAGCCCAAACTTCCAAAATCCAGGAGTGGATTTTGAGGCAAGAAGAAGTGGTATAACACGACGAACGCATCGTAAATGGTAGGGAGCTGCTACTACTACTGCTACTACTACTACTACTACTCCTACTGCTACTCCTACTGCTGCTACTACTACCACTACTACTACCACTACTACTACCACTACCACAACCACTACCACTACTACTAGTACTACTACTACTACTACTACTACTACTACTACGACGCCACTGCCACAACAGCAACAACAACTACAACTACAACTACAACTACAACTACTACTACTACTACTACTACTACTACGACTGCTACTACTGCCGGCATCACCACCAGTACAGCGACAAGGACGATCACAATCACAACCAAAACAACGACCACAACAACAGCAGCAGCACCGCCACCACCACAACCACCCATAGGTCTCCGCTGCCTTAGCCTGGGACACCGCTGGCTAAGGGGGGGCAAGCACCACGACCCCCACCCCCCAGCAAACCGATTTGGGAAGCATAACAAGAAGCGGGCGGGGATGTACCACCGGGGCACATACAACACTCAAGCCAAGATGGCAACGTTTTCAATGAAGTTTGCCTCTGTTTTGAACACGGCCAGCTTGGGAATGGGCGAATAATGTGATCGGGAGAATCTCTCAGCAGCCATAGTTGGAGCTGCTCTGCGAAACAGAAAACAAAACATCCTAAATTAATTCTCGGGCCCTGGAAAAGTTCTCGGACACGAGATCAAGACCCGAAGTTTAACGTTCCACTCTGGCTCATGGCATTTCGCACAGAATGCGTGCACTCTAGAATCACATTTCAGGTTGGATCTCCCGTTTCACACCCTGTTTTCCCAAACCACCGTCTTCACGGCAGTGGGGCATCCAAGCGGAACCTCACAGGAGCAAGCACGCAATGCCCTGGACGGTGCCGGCGGGGATGTCGAGCGAGTCTGGCACTCGGAAAATGCGCTGTTTCCAGGTTCGGAAAGGACGCCTCTTCTTTGCACAAGCTGGGTTTTCGTACTTGAAGGTTCGCGTCGGTTAG
>CAJNDV010014603.1:45778-74215 GCA_905221635.1 Symbiodinium sp. CCMP2456
GGGGGGGGGGGGGGGGGGGGAGATATCCTACAAATAGGTCCTTGGCTTACGGTCTTGCTTTGCCACGAGGGCTCCACCAGCGCTTCGTTTGGATTTCGTTGTTTAGTGCTGAAGGTGCGTTTGGGGCTTCGAGGTTTGGGACGGCTGCAGGCTGCAGGAATCATCCTTGAGTGCTTAGCAGCGAGAATCGCTGAAAGAGGGCAAGGCTGGCGTTTCATCTTTGTCTGCCGGATGTGTGCGGACTCAACGGCAGGACCTGCAGTCCCTAGTTCTATTCGGGACTTGTAGGCTCGGGGCTGGGAGAGCTGAAGGGGTTGGGAGTTCACTGACAATCTGTGTTCTGTTCGTGGCAGCAGTTCGGGAGGCATGAGGTGTGCTGCAGTGTGAGTATTCAACTCAAACCTCACGCCCCCAAAGGATGAGCTTCGGCAGGTCATTGAAAAATCGGAGGTGGCAGGGTTCGACTGGGCAGGATGCTTAGAGATTCGCTGAACACGCCGCCTGCTTGCTGGTACTAGTTGTAGCATTCCTTATTTTCTGTCTGCCTGCGTTTGAGTGTGAGTGTGAGTGAGGGAGCGAGGGAGGGTGGGAGGGAGTGAGTGAGTGTCTGAGTCAAGGAGTGAGGGAGCAAGGGAGTGAGTGACTTAGCATACAGGTTCACTCAACGCAATGCTCGAGTGCCACAGCGAATGTCAAGTTCAGGCGCTTCCTTCCCGAATGAATAATGCTTCAGCGCATGCACCTTTCCTTCACTTGCCAATCCGCCGGCTATTCTAGATCCTGGAATCCCCCAGACGCAAGCTGAAGTGTCAGGTAGCACATCAACGAGCAGATGTTGTACTTGTTTAGTCTTTCTCGGCCGCTGACACTCGAAGACTCGAAGGCTTCAGAAGGATCGAACAATGCCAGCCTCGGAGCCAGTGTCTCCGCTCTGAGGTGATCGATTCGCTGAACCACCACGGCTTCCCCCGGATCGGCTCGGAGCTGGAAATCGCGAAGCCAGGGCCCGAGCCGGAGAGGATACTGCGGCCGTGCCGTGCTGGCTTGTGCTCGGACGGTCTGTCAGAGAAGAGCTGGACTCTGTGTGCTTCGTGCAACCTTGTATCCGGTCGGAGTTATTCCTCAGGCTGTTCGAGTTGACTGACACCTGACTTGTGCGTCTGTGCTTGTGCTTGCAGAAGCTTGCCCTTGAGCTGACACCTTTGTGCTTAATTGTTGTCAACTGCCCGCGATTCTGCCACCCCACAGAATCCAATGCGCATATGCTTGCTGACAGGGTGGCTGGACGAATGTGATTTGCGTTTCAACTCGACTCGAAACGATTTGCATGCGCCTTACTCCCGTCACTGATACTGCGCCGATCCCTGTCTATGGCCTGTGTCCCTCATTTGAAGCTCTTGGTCAAAGAGAGCTCTGACTATGGATTGCCTGGAGCCGGCGAACTGATTAAGTTAGACTCGTACTGTTTTGAGACTCGGTGTCCGGACAAGAGCATCAAGCAAGACTGCACTTTCCAGCGATGCCCCTGTTGGGCAGCTGCATTTCTCGGGAGATCTGAACTTGGCGTGCATCCTGTGACCGAATCATGAAGAGCTATACACAGCTCTTCAACTTGGCGTGGGATTTCGGTCACCTGCGGACTCTGGGTTTTCCCATGGCCATGAGCTACAGACTTCGCTTGCAATCAAGAGAAGCCCACATTGCGATGCACATTTGCGCCAGATCTTGCTTCTTCCTTCGGCGGAAGGAATTCGATCAGGCCATCCAGGTGCTTCCGCTCGGATCTGGGATTCAGTGCAGGTTCCATAGAGTAGTAATGGAGGGTTGCTCGAGGCTTTGCATCGGAACGCTTCCTCTCGATTTGCAACCCTCTAAGGCAGGACCCTCCTAAGCCCTGCAGGCAGACCCGAAGATCCTCATGGATGCCCTACTTCCTACTTCCGTCGGCATAGCCCCATCTCACGCCACCGGTTGTCTTTTCGGACTGCAAGGTTCGAGACTGTTGAGACGAGCTTCCCAAGCTCTGCACAAGTTTCTTCTGACTTGCCCAGTGCTGCACTGGCTTTCGTGGTTGATTTGTGTTGTTCATGCACCTTTACTTGCCTACCCACACCTGCTGCCATCGCAAACCTTTTGCAAGCTTCAATCTCAAGCTGAAGACTGTGCCCATCTTACACGGCACAGTCTGTTTGCTACTTCAACGGAAACGGTTGGCTTGGAGGGAAGGTCGAGCCCCATCGAAGTTCAGTCATAGCTGTAGTGTGAGCTTCAGTTCGCAACCGAAATGAGAATTTCCGTTGGGAGTTCGGGCTGGGTCTCCTGTCCTTCGCACTTTGTCAAGCCATGCTCAAACCTTGTCAATAGTCAAGACATGCTTCGCATCAGAAAGCCGAGAGCAACGGCACGAACATGACCCGAAAGAGAGATGCGGATCCAGAGCTCGATTCGCATGGGCTGAGGTTCGGGCGAGAACAAGCTTTTTGCCACATCCGGGTTCAGAGTTTGTGGAAGTCACGAAGCTTGGCCCCTGCAGGTGCTGAAGAAGTTCGAGCGGAAGGAGCCCTCCTTGATGGCTTGTGCTGCCACGAACTTGTCGGCATCTCAGCACGTGCGCACCACTGCCTCGCGCGCCCCCTTGCGAAGGAGCTGTCCGACATAAATCTTGAAGCGGTAACAGTTCAGGCTCGATCTTGAGCCCCGAGCCGCAGGCATTCAAAACCATCCGAGGTCCTTCCTGTATTTCTTGGAGGCGGAGCACACGCAAGCAGAGAAGTACGCGGACATTGCAGCTACTGGGACCTTGAAGAGTCTGCATGGGTGGAGCTTATTAAGCACCTGTTTTTTAAATTGCCTCATGCGTATTGATCCTGTGGAGCCCTCCTGGAGTACGAAGGTCTCATCCCCAAGCGCCGACCCCGAAACCCGAATGGTGTCCTCCAGTCTCATGGTTCACAAAACAACACGATGCCTCAACTCAAGGTGAAGGCAGACCGATACAACGCCGGGCCCTTAAGCATCTTGTGCGATGTCGGCGATGAAAACTTACAATCCTTGAAGCAGTCCATGTGGTTCGCACGTCAACCCAACATCACGTATGCAGAGCCCTTAAGTCACATGCAGGTTCATGCATCGGTGCATGCGGACTCTTTGGCAGAGCTCGGAAAAGACGGTGGAATCGCAATCGCAGGTAGAGGCCCTGCGGCCCTGCGCCGTAGGGTTTTGGTTCGCACTGAGGCTCGAGCGCTCGTGAACAAGGGCAACTGCAACTGCCGCTGCATGTTGGAGGGCGAAAAAACGGTGGGTTCAGATTTCAATTTGACGTTTGGTATAATCCCGGGCCGATGTTTGTCTAATTTTTCCGGTTCGGTGCTTCACTGGACATGATCCGCAAGCTAGTAAGAATCAGGCATCTTGGGTCATTGCTTTCGTTGCAAGCTGCAAGGTTCAAAACTCTAAGCAGCGCATTCAGGGGGTGGTTTCGCGATTGTGCTGTGGCTTCTGGAAGGCGAGATTAGCCCCGCGGCTTCCGATGCAACCTTGTCTATAAAATGACTATCTGAACGGTGAGCTTTTGCGGACCAGGAACTGGAAAGGCCTTCACGTGAAACGACGTCCGGTCGCACTGCGGTCTCAGGCATGTTCATGAATGACGAGTTCGAGCGTGCGAAAGAGGTGTACCTAGAAGCAGGAGCCCCAGCGCCGTACCATCTTCGCTTGGACTGAAGCCGCTGAGACCGAAACTGCAGCATACCAGCAACTCGAAGAAGAAACTCGTAGAGGAAGGCCAAGACTTGTGGAATCTGCAGTTCCCCGCAGACTTTCAAGAAGCCGAACGCCTTCCTCCTCAGCCCAGAAATCCCCTTGCGTCCCAGGCCATAGGAGTCAGTGCTGACTGCCTGGAGGCGATCTATAATCTCGGCTTGGCAGCGCGGCCGCAGCTGAGAGTTTACAGCCGTCACTAGTTTTCAGAAAGCCCCGAGACGACGGCTAAGATGGCTGACCCACCACCGCTGCATGCATCCATCGTCCATCCGTTTCTTGATCTTAGATGTGCATCCATCGTAGACGGTTGGCATGTGATGGTGTCAAAATGCCTCCTCGACCTTCAAGACCTGTGCTGGAGTTGTGGTCTTAGGGATTCCAGATTATGCCTTTGGCGCCTTGGATCTGTGTCCGTGAGGGTTGCGGTGTCGGCGGCTTCATGCGGATGTCTGTTCAAGCCAAGGCCGGCCTTAAACAACAAATCTAGTTATCGAGTAAATAGTGTTCAATCCCAGGGGGGCTGCCGTATCTCTTTGCGACTTCAACCGAACAGAAAAGTCTGAGAATCAGCCAAGCAGGTTCGGAGCGTGGCACAAGAAATAGAATTTTCTGCTTCCGAAACCTTGAGCTCGCAGCCAGACAAGGTCAACATGCACATTGGCAAGTCCGGCACTTGGAATGTTGCGCTGGCGCAGGGTGTAGCCGTAGAGTTCAGCATAGAGGAAAAGGTGTGGCGAAGCGCCCATATCGGTTTGAGATGTGAAAGTTCCTTCCTGGACGGAGCTGCAAATTCAGCTTCTGTGTTTCACCACATTTGCCCATTCGGCCTTCATGTGGCGGAAATCCGCAACCTTCCTCGAAAGAACCCAAAGGCTCCACGAGAGTTCGCAAGGTACCAGGAAGCCCTCTTGGCCTTTGACAAGCTCCACTCCATCACCCACGTGCGCTTCTCAGCCACGGCCTTGCTTAAGCTCGAGGACTCCTGGACTAATGATCAGAGAATCCAAGAATCCAAGTGACCTCTCGCAATGATGCTCTCCGATGATGGAATGTATTGCGAGAGTTCGGGATTGCTTGGATGTCAGATGCTGGTTTGCTGGGGGGGGGGGGTCATGGGTGGCGGTTGCTATGGTTGTAAGTGGGACAAGTTTGGCTTCGGTCATCCTCTCGCCTTTAATATCGGTGTTCATGAGTTTCGAAGCTGGAAGTGAGTGCGAAACATGTTTTGGGTAGTTGCAGCGTGAAGCGGCCGGAAGCGGCTGAGGGGATGTGGCCCCGGGTCCACATTAAGCTTCTGCGACCTGGTTGATGATGCGCCCAGCTAGACCTTGAAATGCGAAGCCGAAAGCCATCGATAC
The DNA here is from genome assembly GCA_905221635.1 of Symbiodinium sp. CCMP2456. Classification (NCBI taxonomy): domain Eukaryota; class Dinophyceae; order Suessiales; family Symbiodiniaceae; genus Symbiodinium; species Symbiodinium sp. CCMP2456. Next base: position 50,899 of record CAJNDV010014603.1, read on the forward strand.
GCCCTGACGCAATCAACTTATAGTCTAGTCGGTCTTTTAGAAGCTGAGATGCCAAGACACGACTCGAACCGCGAATCCCTGCATTAGAATTTCTGCAGCCCTGAAACCATAGATCGCGAAATGCAGACCACTAAACCGTCCAAACCCTTTCTCACTGCGGAAATCGCAACGCCCACCGCAGCTAGGAGCATCAATACGAAACTAACAGCCCGCAGGTGAATTGCGAAGTGATGTGGCAGCCGCGAGCTAAGCTGTACGGAACTGTGACCCCTCACGGTCGGGTGTTGCGGGTTCACGGATTCGGTCTAAAGTCTAAAGGTCTTGAAGCCCGTGAACCCCGGGTACACTGCTTCATGGAGATGTTGTGATAGTGGAGGACTTCGCGGCAACTTTGAAGTTCAAGCTGCTGATCTCAAGCAACCGACTCAACAGCCGCATTCTGAATCGGAGGCCATCCAAGGGGCGGCAGTGGGGCTTCCCAAGAAGCACCACGCCGATCGACCACCTGGAACCCTAAGCCTTGAGATTTAGCTGGCGACATGTCCTGGGGACCGAGTGCTGTAGCATTACGGCATGGCAGCCGAATTCACTCAAACACCAGTCCAGGAGTGCTTGAAGGCCTCGCTGGCACAATGCACTGCTGGAAGACCCCTCTTAAGTTACAGTGTGCTCGAACTTGAACCCTCCAACACCCATTGGCGACCCGCTTCCCGAGAAGAAAGCGTCGTCCTTTTCTGCGGGCTCAAAGCCCCAATACTGCACCTGCCGGTGAAATCCCTGACTTCAGGCTTGGCGACATCCACGAGAAGCTTGGGAATCATGCCAAGGCTCACGAGTGGTTCTCGCTTTTGGCCACAGCCTTGGGGGCTCAAAAGAAGTCATTGACTCTGAGCTTGATGAAGTTTGGGGATTTGCACATCGGTCTTCCGATGATTGAAATTAAGGCATCGGCTTCGTTTTTGTTGAGTCTGTTTCCCGAAATCGTTGCACTTGGTTCATGGCGACGTTACTGTTTGTCTCCTTGTTCTCTCGTTCCTCCCCTCTCCCCCCTGCTTCTTCTGTCTTCTCTGCCCGAAAACGTTTCAGGAGAGCGAAGGCCGGTGTGCACCTCGTCGCCGTGCCCTGTACAGAGCACATCTCTCTCTCTCTCTCTCTGCAAAAAGGCTGTAGTGACTGCAGTGTTTGCTTTTCTAAATGGTTCCGTACGAGACTTTCGACTGCAAATCCTATGTAACGGAAACAGCGATGCTGGGACGCGGCCATCAAAGGCTTGACAGAAACGCAAGCCTGTGCGCATGCCTTCGTGTGTGAACTACCTTATACTTGGAGCCTTCGCCGGCCAGAGCTGCAGACTTGGTGAGGATGAGCTCGTTGTTGCTGATTGTTTCGGATGACGCACGCAGTGACTTGGCAGAGTCGGACGGTCAGATCTCTAGCCTGGCGATGCCCGGCAGCTAGTCGCATAGTCAGGGGAGAGATGATGACGATGAAGCTAATGGTGGTTCGATTCCATCATGCTTTGTCGAGATCCTGACTGACCTTTACGTCCCCTATCGGCTGATATGCGGCGTCTATTGCAGAGTCGCTTTGTTTGTCCTTTCGGGACATGTGCACCATCTAGGTTGGCAAAGGGTGTAGGACTTTGTGGTGTGCTGAGTGCAACTGTTGTGTGGTGGGTGTCCGTGCCAACGACCTTGAATGTACTCCAAACCATCATCTCGGGCCTCCAAGCCCTCTATGAATTTGCAGCATGCCAGCTCCAAATACAAGTGGGCTATTGTCGACCTCCCAGCTTAACCCCGGCAGAACAAATCCTGTGCCCGAGACATTCGGCCCTCGACTACCCTTTCCTTAAGGTCACGTCGCCGAAGGGGCGGCCAACAGATCCAGGTCGGGTGCGGCGAAAACCCTCTCTGTCTCGCAGTCCAGAGAGTCGTGCGTTTGCTGCTCTAAGACTAGGAGAGACGTTCGGTCGCATAGCCAGGTGTTTTGGCACGCCTCGCCAACCTCTTCAACAAAGCGGGAGACGAGACGCAGGCGTTTCACTACCACCTGGAGTCCTACAGGCCAGTTCCTGCGGGTCATGCTTCATCAGGTTCAGCTCCGATAACATCCCTGAGGATCTTAGAAATATCTTGGAAGTTTGGACTGCAAATGGAGGTTTCATGATGTTGAGCGCACGGACATCCCAAAGTTTCAGACCTCCCAAGTGCTCAGCGGTGCACGACAAAAGATTGTCCGGAGTTTGGGCCCACGCCCTGGAGTTTCTGGTATCTTGGGCCATGGTGTGCACGTTCACTGTTCTGCGACAGAGCTTCCCTCAGTACTGCAGCACCACGACCAGGATGCGAACTTGCAAACTTTCAATTTTGGCATAGTCGCAACACCTGCTCTACTCTCTCCTTTGGCATTGGGTGCAGTATTCAGTATCATGTTCATCAGTCGGCGTGTCTCTCTTTGCGTGTCTGAAAGATCACTGCACAGGGGTAAAGGCTTCGAGCTGGAGGGTCCGTGTCACTGCCCAAAACTCTCGGGAGTAGGTACTGGCCGGTAGACATGAACGTCATCACCTGGCTCGGCATTTACTACGTCAAGCAGGAGATGCCTGGAGCCCTTGCTCTTGCCACAAGGAGTCTTTTGAATGCCCGTTCGGAGTCCATGGCTTTGGACTTCGGGTCCTGCAGAAGTCTGGAATTTCAGTGATCCATCTGCTTCCGGGCGCCGGAAGACTATTTGGTTCAGTTTCTGTGAGATGCGAGATGTATGGCTTGCATTCTCAATCCCTCCGAACCTTACGGTGCGAAATCGTCTGAGGTACGAGGCAGCGATCCCCTTCTTCTCTAGGGCGTCTCAGATCGAGCCAAACGAGGTCCGGTTGGGTCAAAAGTTGTGTGATTTCGTGCTTGGGCTCCACGACCAGCAAATCTTGGTGTATGGAAAAACAATCGAAGAGTCTTCAAAGAGTTAGGAGGCTACAAAGGGAATTTCACTGAAAAGCACTTTCCAACAGGGAGTCTGTTGTTCCACTGACCCCATCATTCGGAGCCCAGACTTTCAGAGGATTGGGAGCTCCGGGCCCACCTGTTTGGATCCTCAGAGCTCGGTTGACTTACAGAGCCCATCGACTTTGCGGAGAAATCACTTATATCACGAAACGCCCTGAGTGAAAGTCACTCTTCTTCTTGCCGCCACGTGCTGCAATGGCTCTGTGTGCCAACGCTTCATCGGCCTTGCTCATATATTGGTCCCGACGACATAACCATGCAAGTAATTTGTGTGCCTTGTTAACTGAGCATTTCTCTGAACGAAACACAAATGGTCTTCTAGGCCTTTTCTTGCAGGATCAGCAGCAATCCAACCCCCCGAGATTTCCTGCAGGTGAAGTGGAGGCTCATGGTTGCATCTTGCTACCGGCGGATGGGTCCGTCGGCTGCACCAGCATGTGGCTGTTTCGACAGCATCGTCGACACAGCCAAGAAAAGTAAAGTGCGCATCACCTCTTGATCTCGGCCGACATTTCGTGCTTGTAAAGCTTGCGCATTTACGCTTTGGCATTGCCGAAAGCCTCAACATATTGGTGACGCACGATCGCTCGGGCTGAAACGCTCATCATCCTGACCCGAGGAACCAAAAGTCTCAAGAGCAAACCCGGAGAGCTCTCTTGTTTGGGCAGCAGCGCTCAGGTGCATACCCAGCTGCCCTGAAGCTCTACGAGGACTAGCGTTGCTGTTCAATGGGCTTTGGGAGGCTTAGCTGAAGAAACCCGAAGGCCAGTGCAAAGTCCATGTCTGATCATCTTCAGAATTTGGGATTGCGGGGCCCTTTTCCGAAAAGGTAAGCTCAACCTTCAAACCACCACCCGCCCAATCGAGAAAGGCATTCTTTCATGTTTCTGATTTGTGCAGGATATCCACAGATCGCACCCGAATGACATCGAGTGCGTCAGGTACCTCATAACCATTTGCAAGGCGCGCGGTCCTGTTCTGTGCACACGATCCATATGAAGGCATCTGTCTTGGACTCCGCGCTAAGCCATTCTCCAAGTTGCCAAGGGGTTTCGGAGTTTCGGATCCTTCAGCCCAAAAGCTTTGCAGACGATACTCGTGTATCGTTCTCCTTGACCATTGATGGTGCACCATGGCCGGGGTTCCTACTTCAGGACTAGGGCTTGCGGGCGTAAGCAACACGACAGGTCATCCGCTGTGCTCAGGCTCAGGTTTGGGAAGACACAGCTTTCACGTTTGCAGTCGGGCTCCTTGTTGCAAGACTTTCGTCGAGCTCTGCAAACCAAACCCCTTACCTCAAACTTGAAGCCGAATCACGATGCCACTCGCCGAGCTGCCCTTACAGCCTTACAGGAGATGAAGCAGAAGTACGTTCGAGCGGCCTGTTTTTCCGTCAAGAACTTTTCTTGGCGAGCACCGTTTGCTGTGATAATCCCTGTACACTACATATGTACAAAATAAAATATTGTACATTCCCACCACCTCATATGTCATATGTTGCTTGCGCGGTAATTTGCCGACACATGTGCAGCAGTCGGACAGGGCGCTTTGCTGTCCAGATCTTTTGGTCTTTCGCGGGTTTCACTATACTGCCTGTTTCTCAACAAAAGCCCCTCAAGTTGGAAGATTTGTCATTAAGATTACATGTTCCGGGCAGCCTGCTGCACTCGCAGCTTATGCCAAAAGTCGTTGCGATGAAGCACTAGGCTAATTGATTAATTATGCTGCAGGTACTTGGGACCTGTGCAGGGAAGCTCGCGGACGCTTTGAGGTCTGGTTCTGCTTGCTGCCAGGACCACTACGCAGCTCACCTTCGAAAACTGGAGAGATTGCAGGCAGGTGCTGCGCAGTCAAGCCTGCTTGCCCGCACACAAGTTCGAAAAGTCGATGCCCACCTGGCCAAAGGCAGCGAACGAGCAGCCGGGACGGAACATGGGCACAGTTTCGGCCATCGGACAGGGAGGCCAGGGAAATGCAGACTGAGTGATTGAGGAGCATTGTCAGAGCGATCTCGGAATAAGGGGGTCTCGCGTAGTCGGAGCATTGGACTGGAGGCTTGAGAGTTGAACGGGGTTGTGGTTCTTCGTAGCCCTTCTTTGGAGTCTTGATCTGGGTTATATTTCTGAGCGAGACCTGACGCAATACGTGATGAGCCTTTCTTCCCAAACCCTGGAACTGCAGCGCAAGCGAAGCATTTTGGTGAAGACGTGCCAAGCTGTAAGCACTGCGCCGACCCCTTCCGAATATAGAGTTTAACAGCAGTCGATTGCAAAACCGCAAACACACAAACATGGCATGAAACTTTAGCTGGTACTGTACCGTAACTCCAAGTCCTGTTGCCCCAGTCGTAGTTTCAAGCTCCACGGGTTTCCCGTGTCAGTGTTGGATGAAGTCCGAAGATCGGTCTCAAGTGCGGAGCCCTCAAAGCAGGTCTTGAGGACAGCCCCCGCGGCGATAGCGGCGACATGGGTGGCTTCGGTGGGCGTGGCGCTCAGCCGAGTGCTGGGTGAGAATGGGGTTCTGAGACATATGCTAGATTTCGGTTATCCGGCTCAGGCAGCTTACAAGTCTTATCATGTCTTTACGTCGGAGTACAGAAAAGCTTGTTCCCACCTTTGGGAAGTTGCTGGACAATCACCAGCAAGTGCCTGTTTTTCCAAAAAGTAAGATCTTACCGCAATAAGCAGTCAACGTATGGCAGCTGCGACTATGGCAGAGCTTCTTGTCTCACGCATGTAATGAGCCAGCTAGTGCGGAACTCTCCCGCCCAAGTACGAGCACTCTCAAGCAGTGGCAGTCGTTCGAAATGTGTCATCTGAAACCCTAAACTCAATGCATGACGCTGAAGAGGAAGTCCGCGTTCCTGTGATTCCTGAAGCATTTATTCGGTTTTGCAGGTCTCGAGGCCGTTTCGACCATGACGAGGACAGGGCAGTCATGCGCCTTTATGGTCGCAGATGTGGCATGAGTGTGTCTCTGGTTGAAGGACCATGAAGACTAGCTGTGAAGGGCTTTATTGAGAAGTCTAGGCCTAGGCTATGTGCATATCACACATTCCGCATGCGTTCGGCTAATTTTGGCAGAGGGATTGGGCAGTAAGCGGCGCCTCGCAGCAGAGTTTTCGGTGCTCACCAAAGTATCGGATTTTGTCAGCTCCTAGCCTGGGAAGGTCTCTGCATCAGAGTTCGGCGCTAGAGAAAAGAAGGCTCGATCCAAATATCTCACGATATATCATAAGAATATATATAATTATATGTATATATCATAATATATCCATCTATTTTGTTCACACCAAATCAAAGGATGATCCGCCACCTCCTCCCGAGGCTCCAAGGCCGGCGTGTGCCCGTCTTTCGGAATTGTTGACCCTTTTCAACCCCCCCCCCCCCCCCCCCNNTACGGTTTAGGGTTTAGGGTTCCTATACCCTAAACCCCCCCTTTAAGTCCTTCTCGTTGGTTTTCCTCCTCTTTGTGGGTGGGGGGTGTGCGCATGCCCCCCTTGCGGCAGCTGCTAAGGAGTTCGAAAAGGAGTTGTTGTGCGGAAGGGTCTATCTCTGGAATCCAGCCGCGGGAAACCCACATGAAAGAAGTTCACAGCCTTCCGGGCTCAGGCTTTGTAAATCATATTCGGAGGTCGGCCTGTCTTGGCGAAGCTCTAGAAGTTTGCGGGTGAATCTCCAGACGTGGCTGTGGTAGGATGGCCGTCTTCCCTGATGGGTGGCTTGAGGTTATTCGGGCAGTGCCAAAACATCTCTTCATGCTCTCGTTCGAAGGGAAATTGTCATCCGTCCTTGAAACCCAAAGTCAGCGCAGGCCGCCTGTGGAGCTCTACGAAGCCGAGGCAGATCTGCCAGCCAAAGGCCGTTCTCTCAGAGATGTACAGGTTCATACTCTGTCATAGCACCTGATACTCTGTTACGGCAGTCTACAAGATGCCCTGGGTTTCGCTTTCGGACTACAAGTCGAAGCTTGATTGCGGACATTTCAGATTTCGGCCAAACCCCACAACCCCAAGACAGCAAGCTGACAGTACTAGGGTGAGTAGGAATCCAGCAACTCCATGCATTCCAAGCTCTCACGAACTTTCCGCCAAGCTGCTCCGAAACGTCGGCTTGCGGCCCCCAAAGCGACCGACGACGATGATGCCAAGACCTAAGAAGTTACTAAGAAGTGGTCACAGAGGTTCATTAGGCTTTCGGGCTCGCTTCTCGGCTTCGGAGTTCGTGCGGGTCGAGGGCAGGAGGATCAATGAGGAGGTTTGAGGGTCCTGAGTCTCCTTCTCGTTTGCACCCTTGCATTGGAATTGGCATTCGGTGTTGTCTGGCAATTGCAGGTGGAGCATCAGCATGGAAAAATGCTTCGTGTTTTCGTGGTTCTAGAAGTAATGGGAAATGCTCAAAGTCAGACATGTTTCAGACATGTTGGGCGTGAGGCGTTGGTTCCAAGGTATCGAGGTACTCCTGTGAAGGAGGGAGTCTCTAGCAGGTCAGCGCTGCCCAGTCCGCCTCCACACTCACACACAAGCGCGGCCTGACTTCGAAACTTGATCTCAGCACCGCCTCCGTGAAGATACCTGTAGCCTGAAGGCCGAAAGGGCCGAAATCCCGAAGCCAGGATTGGGGCAACGATGACCTCGGAGACGTCCTGCCTCCGATGTGACACCTCCGGGACATGCCTGGAACTTCGAGCCAAGTGCATCGTTTGCGCCTGCTCATCGCGTCGCCGTTGGGGTCCTTGCCGGCTGTCAGGATGCGTCTTGCAACCTGCCGCGACAGCCGCGATGCTGTACAGAAGGCGGGAAGGGAAAGAACTTCAAGCAGGTGCAAGTCGAGACAGCGGACAAGAGAGGAAGTCTTCGCTAAAATCTCGCATGAACGAATGTGCTTCTTCAGACAGGTTCGCGTGCTGCTGCTGCATTCATCCCATGCTGAAAGGGGCGTCTTTAGATGACGGCAGCCTGCGCAGACTGGGATTTGCAGGGAAGGATACTCAGCACGAGCAAAAACACCCAGAAGCGAGCTCGGACCTCCTAAGGTCCCAAGCTCGGAGACCTCACAGCACATTCGCAAGGCCCCTAGGAGTAGGGCCCAAAACAAGATGTGTGCCGTATCTTTTCTTCGGATGTGCAAGCCGTGTGCAGATCAGCACCAGCCTGAACTTCATGCATGTTAGTCGAGAAGTTGGCCGGACGTTTTGCGGGATCGCTCCTTCGTGCGAACCCACAACCCAGGAGCCGGAACCAGGCCCTGAAAGCCCGGAAGAGCGCTCAGCGCAGATGTCCTGCCGAGAATTGCTTGTTTCAGACGGAATTCAGAGTTGGATATTGCTCCAGGGCAGTCCCCCCGGTCTCATACACTTCCGATACGCGTGCAACGGCTGTAGCGGCAAAAGCGAAGGCTTCAAGCTAGGCTGATCCTCGATATCGCTTTCGGATTCTTAGCTCCGTCAATAGTTCGGTACTAGAAGGACTTGCATGCTGACAGCCCGTATGGTGGATGGATCTTTCCAGCCTGCATCGGAAGGTGAATGGGATGCTAACGAGCACATTTGTGGCTGCATCGTACCGTACTCTGTCACCTTGAATGTTTCACCCGGCGGACAGTTGCCCACAGAAAAAGGCTTTCAGACTGTGATGCAAACTAGTCTAGGCCCACGGCTGAAGACTCCTGTTCCACTGACTACCCGTGGTGCTTTTTGTGTAGCTGCAGCTTGCCGATGAGGAGTTACCTGAGACCCTGGCCCAGTCCTTTGAACCCTGTCCTCGGATCCTGTCACCTAGGACACTGCAAGTTCCTCTCAGGTCTGACCGCTTTGAGTATTCCGACTTGTTGCTGGGAGAGGGAGCGAAGGAGGGAGGGAAACAGAGAGATGGAGAGCATTCAGCCAGGGGCGTGTCCCAGCCAGGGGTTCACCCATAGGCACTTCGAAAGAAAGCGTCTGTCTCCAAGCCACCCCGAGTGTCACAACAGCAGGCAGTCTTGGTGGACAGACTGTATCTAAAGACTTATGCTGCTGGAAGCCTGAGCAGTTAAGCTTCCGTCGCCCTGCTCCGAGTGGAGGGGTGAATCTGGGAACACGTAGATCTCAAGGAAACTCAGACAAAGCAGCAGGACTTTAACCGTTAGTCTTCTGAGCCTTAGGATTTGGCATTGAGGTATTTTCGCTTCCAGACGTAGCTACGCTGTGCCACCCATGGCGAGCACCGCGCAAAAGACATGGGAGCTGGAGAACCAGGCAGGTGAAACCCTCAATTGAAAGCCGCTCTGTTTGCTTCATGAGTTTTCCTCTGCAACGCCCCAACCCTGAATAGATAAAGCACGGCGCCTATATAGCAGATTTGCATCTTCAGCTAGATTTTTAGCTCCTGCCTTCTCAGCTTATAGCTTGTGCACAGAAGCCAGTTCCCGAGATCAAGACCTCGCGCTTGATTGGAGGAAACTGAACAGGGCTTACCTGTTGACCATGAGCAGTGCGTCGAAGAGCACTCTTTGCATGAGCTGATTCGCATTTAGCAACAAGTGTCTCACAAAATTCTAGAATGCGGAATCGCACTCCCGGTTGAAATCCAAATCCTGACCACAAGGCCCACTCGCATAGCTTAGACCTTTGACACGACATCTCGCCTCGCACAAGACCTTGAACCCTTGAGGCAGGCTCTTTGACCCGCCGTTGGCCAGCACGACCCAGAACTGTAGAGCACGAGCACCACAGAAAATGCTGTGCGCTTCTACCCGTAACACCCTCCACGATAGCATTCAGACAGGTGGTTCAGATTGACGACGCAGCAATCTACGCTTTCGACCAGGCGCCTGGCTTGCCTTCGCTCCGAGCCTAGTTTTTCCAAAAACGTGCCAGTAAACGATCATCGAATCAAAACTGCAAGACAGGAGCGCCGGTGACTCAGGGTCGCAAGGTGAAGATGCTAACAAGTGGTAGACAAGCACACGAGGCAAGTTAGGCACGTGCGCCCACCCCGATCCTACTAAAACGACCTGAAAGCGCTACGTGCCTTCGTAGACGACCCACATGTGTCAACGTCGCCATGTGCCTGCTACATTTGTCGTTGAGCACACTTTCATAATCGCAGCTGTGCAAGTCGTCCCACTCATGAACAAAAAAACAGCTATGGAAGTTTTGTGGGACCGCAACACGACATCGGAAAATGCAAAATCTTCTAGGCCGCCAGCCGCTTAGCTGCCTGCAGAGTATCTGAATTTCATTTGTTGTCGGTAGCGCCTTGTTTGCACCGAGAGGAAAGGCGTGGAAAAATAAGCACATGAAGGCAGGCCTGCTGAGACCAACACACGATTCAACTGCGCCGCGAAGACGCACATCCCTGCACTTCCTTGATAATTTGGGCATCCGCTGTCAGCATGCTGGAGTTTGCGAGCGCGTCGGCCGCAGTGGCCACACAGCCTTGCCATACGACGATGGCCTTCATGGGCAGGTTCATGGACTGCCAGGGCTGGCTTCGAAATTCCTGGGGCAAGTATACGTGAGAGCCTTGTCAACATGGCTTTGAAAACGTCATTGAAAAGTCAATTGGGCACACCATGTGACCCAAAAGGCCAGTTGGCTTTTGAGCGAGGGGCGCGCAGAAGGGGGCTGGATGTTTCAAACTGGTTAGCAGAATTGCCTGTGCTTGTGCTTGACCTCTCCCCTTGTTTTTTTCTGCAGCTGTTGGTCTTGCGCTAAGAGTAAAGAGACTTGATTGGGGCCGCCATGCGGCAGGACGTTTGCTCCCCGCATCGGCAAGGAATTTGGGTGTCCCTGTGGGGATCCCTCTGGCATAAATAAAGTCGTGTGATCCCGAAACTCGTTGGAGCAAAGCAATTTCGCGGTGGTCTTGGAGCCGTGTCTCCTGTGGTCTCGTGGAAGGCCAGAAAGCAGCCATGTGGGCTCCACCCGCAACTTTAGGCCACTTTTGCCTTGCTCCTGCGAGGCCGAGCAGGACGCCATCTACGACAAGAAACCCTGGAGGGAAGACGTTCACTTCTTCAAGGCGTCGTCCTTCCGCTTAGGATATTGAAGAGAGTGCTGGTGGGGCTTTCGGATTCGCAGATCTTCAGTGTGGGCACTTCAAGGGCGGGCGAATGGACTTCATTCGGCCAGTGGACTCAGTCTAAGTCTGGCGAAGCGAATTGTACATTGTATGTCGATCGATCCCAACTAGGCGGACGGTTGCACTAGTGGCTCATGCATCGCCCCGACCCGTGACGAGTTTTCAGCGGTGAGTCGTCTGTAGTAGATTGAATTCATTTTTTCGGCTCAGGGTTTAAGAACTGGCTGGCTTCGGCTTTGGACTTGTAGGTCAATGTATGCTTGAGCTTCGGAGCACGATTCATTGGTGGGTCAGCCTTTGCCAGAATGTGCGCATGTCTGCCATCGCGCTGATCAAGATCATGATGCACACGAAGTCGCAGCCTCAGAGCGAAAGAGGGTCAGTTCCAAATACTGTCAACCGCATTTAACCCTTTCTTGCTCATATTTCGGAGAGAGAAGAGCCTCGGGAGATGGCGAGAGAACGCACCAAGCCCATGTGGGCACCCTGTGGCACAGGCACGCATTTTGGAAAACGATATGACAACTTAGACTTAGACCTTCTCCTTGCGACTTGTCATATTCCATAGTTATTTTATTTCGATTAATTTGCAAACATATGTGCAGTAATCGCAGCGTCGACCTTCTGAATCGATCGGTACTACGAACCAAGTTTGTTCAAGTTCAGTTGCGAGGATGTTTTCTGAGCTGGATGGCATTGAGAGCACCTGGATGAACATCTAAGATCATATGACCGAGCAGGTTTGCCAGTTGGTTGGTCTTCAAAACCCTGGAAAACCGGTAGTCCTGTTCTGTGATTCAGACGGCTTGCGGTTTTGGGCTGTTTCATTCCCGACGCTCCCACTTTTTACCTTCCATGTCGCACACTGCTGCCTCGTACTCAGGTCTGGGGCACCGTTGGAGGCTTGCAGGGAGAATGTACATTGCAACAAATCTGCAGTGTATGGCTGGGTTGAGAGACTGATGGCTTCGGCTTCTCATGGTTGAAAGGTTTTTTCATCCGGTGGAGATCACGCCGAGTCTTTTGAATTACTTGAAGCCAAGGCATCGGGATCCCTGGGTACAGCCATAAATTGGGAAAGCAACGTCTCGAGTCCCGAACTTGCAAAGCTCCGGGTAGGGCTGCCGTTGCCCAAGGCCCCGCACCCGAAACCTTGCGGCCTTCGGCTTGAAACCCGGCGGAAACCCGGGATCCCTCACCGTTGCAGGTCATGGGCCTGATGCAGGGCAAGGTGAAGCCTGGGCTTCAGGGCCGGAAGGATTTTGAAGTTGAGCTGGTGATCGGGTCTGGCATAAGCGAATCTAAGTGTCACGTTCTTTCGACCTTTGCCTGAAGACATAGTTGGCAGTGCCACCCCCTCCATAGAGCGCATAGCTCGAAGCCGGCCGAGAGTTGGGACTCCTTCGGATCAGGACTGTCTTGTTTTGTTGATATCTTACGGACGCCGCTTTAATGTCCAAGTGCTGCTTCCTGTCTCGTTTCTTCTGTGTAGGCTTAGCAGTCCAAGTCGGACTCGTAGCACGCACCTTTGCTTTGTTTCTCGTCGAAACTCTTCGGTTCGACCACGACCGCTTCAATCGCCGAGCTGTCATCAGACGTGCTGACCGTCAGTGTGAAAGCTTCAAGCCCTTGGCGCGTGCGCCAGGTCACACCGGACAGGACCTTCATCATCATGGATGCTTTTCCTTTGCCTGTGGAGGGCACGGAGACTCGGGCCCGGGCCTGAAGCACTTAGCTGCAGGGGGCCTGTTTGCAAGCTTACATTCCTCGAGCAGCCTCTAGCAGCAAAAATGGTACTCTGTGATGTTCGGCTATCGGAGCCCACCGAATTTGGCAAAGCCATATCCAAAGCCGAGAGACTGACAGGCATGCGGCATGAGGCCTATGTAGAGATATATCTTACTCCTGAGGTGAATGCCGGTGCTGGAGCGAACGAATTCATGGTGACATTTACTGAGCTCCAGCCTCATTTTCGCCAAGTGATTTCGACCAGTTGCGTGGCAGAGTGCGGAATCCCAGCCCGGCAAGACTTTGCCCGCATCCTCTACCACAAGAGGCACAAGTGGTGCTTCCAGTGTTTACGGAGAAAGCGGTAAAAATCAGGTTTTTCTGGCATTAAAAATCCTGACGTAAAGATGCTCCTGCCCCTCAGGGGAGGCCTCGCTCCTCCAGGTGGAGCAGACCCCGACGAGACCAAACCACCACCGCCAAGTCAAGAATAGAGTCAGCACTCTCCCGGCTGCAGTCGGCCCTGGCACAAGGGTTGCTGCGAACCTGACTGAGTGATGTGCCACTGAGTGTGAGTCAAGGGGTCAGGAAGCCGGCGGCTAAGTTTTGAGCAGGGAGGAGATTGCCTACACAGGGATCTTGGATCAAGTCGATGTGCTCTTCACGGCTCTCCGCCTGTTCCCAACCAGGTCTGGTATGTGAACTGAAAGGCTATGGAGGAAAGACTACGACCGTTAAATCCTTTTCTCCTTGTGTTAGCAAGCCACGCGGAATCCGTTGAGTTGTAAAGCACTCAGGCCCTCGACCCTCCGGCAAATCTAACAGACCCCAAGGACGTGCGAAAGGATTGGCAAAGTGGAGAATGCCGGGATCCCGACAGCACTCGGGGTTGTGAGATCTTAGTTTGGAGTTGGCGAAACGGCTGCGAACATCGCAACATCGCAATTGAAATTAGATGCCAAAGCCCCACGCCCTAGGTCATGTTTCAATGGAATCCTGATAGCCACTGCTCCGCTGGTTTAAGAACATAGCTTCAAACCTTCCAAGCAGTGGACTCAGATCTGCGGCTGGTATCACTCGCATCCGGGCTATGGCTGCTGGCTGAGTGGCATTGACGTCCAAACTCAGATGACGCTGGGGCCCTACCGAAAACATCAGCTACATTCTGGGTGTTAGCATATGTTCTTTGCAGCTTTTGCCTTGAATCTTCCGTGACACGAGAAATTTCTCATGGCCTAGGGCCTACACCATCACTGGTTGGATTGTGGATTGAGGACTGGCGTGCGTGTTCAGGGTTTGGGGGTTCGTCAACGCATGGGCAGGGAGACATCATCGCTTTGGTAGGGACTACACATGTGCCGGGCTCGAGTCTCCAGGTCACTGGCTGGGAGCTGCAAGTTGTGGTGAAGGTCATTCTTGCCCAGTGTTAAAATGATTTCCTATCTCCTTGTTTAGGGAGCTCTGCCAGCACCCATCCCTGGCAAAGCCCACTTGTTTTCGTTTCTTCTGAGATCAGAAACTCTAGCAGGTAAAGTTTGAACTGAGTTTCTCAACTCGCTAAAGTCTACGAAGAAGCACGCCCCACAAAGGCAGCCGCAGCCAAAGCACTGTCGTCCACATATGTCAGATATTGCAAAACGCCTCAGATAAGGTATCAGCAGCATCAAGAACCCTTCTTGGCCGTGGTGGTGGACCCTGCTGCAGCCTCAAGTTTCAAAGGCAAACATTCTGGTGTGGGTGCTTCGCGAGCTCTATCGAGACAACGACATGAACGACAAAGAAGACGAGTGGACTGCTTGTATGCGAGATCCTGTTGGATTATCATGAATGAGTTTGAGTCCGGCGTTGTTCTTGCCAAGATGTTTCTGCGCTGCTTCGAGCCGCAACGATTTGATGATGTCGGAACTGGTGATGGTAATGATCAATGGTCATGGTCATGCTGACGATGATGAGGTCTATGAGGTTAAGTCGTAACGCGGTTTGCTTGCCGTTTTTGCTTACGAAGTATAGTTGACGACCTCGCATAGGAGAATTGTAGCTTTGATCCATTTTATCAGCAGCCGGGGAAGCTTCTTCTGGATTCAGCCAAACTGCCTTCTTCTGAGTGTAGTTTGATTCTTGACCGTCGTTGTCTTCAACTGTGTCAAGCTGCGGCGCCGGAGCCTCGGGGCCTTGCGGCCTTGGCCCAGGTCCGGACGTGTGCCTCCGGCAAAGTCGACATCGGGGCCTTCCGCACCTACCCCGCCGGCTCGGGGCCTGACTGCAGCTTCACGTTAGGGATGCTGCTAAGACCTGTCTGAGTGAAAAGCAATCCACCATGTCAAGACTGTTAAGTCTACGTAGTCGTGCTTCGGGTGAGTGTCCCAGTGAGAACCCCGGAAATAAGTGGTGTCATGCTCAGGCATACCAACATAGCCGGTGCAGACACGCGCAGATGCACGTGCAAATGCCAAATACATGCTATAGGCACATCAGGGGGAGGCTTGAAGCTTAGAGGTCCAAGCTTGATGTTCGGGGTGTGATGGTCTGGGTCCTCGCTGGGAGCTCAGGCCTCGAATCTCGAACATGTTCCTCGAAACCTTCTTGCCACTCACAGGATATTCTCCACCGGATGAGGGGCCTGGGGAGTACCAGCCTGGGACCTATGCCGAATGCTTCTGATAGTATGGTTAGGCTCCGAGATGTTGGGTACGCGATTTCAGGCTTGAGCGAAGAAGTGTAGCCCCAACGGGAGCCATCAAGTCATTTGTGATCACCTTCGAGTGGGGAAGCTGCTGCAAGTCGAGCAACAGCAGGTTCAGAAGCTACCATCACAGTAGATGAGGCGCAGAGGCGCTCCCAAAAAGCTCTGCCGGCAAGCCGGTTGATGCTCTCCTGTAATGGCGCGACGACGCTCTCATGACGGGAGCGTTCCAAGCTCTTTTGGCGTGAATTTCCTGGGCGAAGCAAGACATTTGTCGTACTGTATGCAATAGCTTCCTCCTGCACGCATTCAGTCTTCTTCGAACTGAATCAGAGCGAGCGAGAGTTGCAGCCACGATCTGACCCCTTGTCTCTGCCGCGAGGTCCATCCCGTTAGACAAAATCGAGGATTTCGGCGTTCACTGCAAGCAGTGCGCCGTGTTGTGGATGACTTGCATTTCCGAGTGTTTTTCGAAGACGATCCACAAAAACCTTGAGCCTCAAACCCACTCCCGATGTCTCACACGCACACGCACTGGTTCCACCTGCAGATACTATACTCTTCCCATCGAGATCTTCAAAAACAGCCTGGCCCGAGCCTTACTGCTACAGTGCTTTGGAAGACATATGTCATTTCAGTAGTACAACGTTTGGTGCAGTTGAAAAATTCAAGAATTGACCCGACGGCTTAGACTTAGACAGCGGTTAAGATTCTGTAGTTCGCCTTGGAAAATTCGGTTGCGGTGACTTCGTCTTCAACCTATGTTCCCCAAATCGTTAACTGCAGAGGTTCTTCTTAATTTGAACAAGCATTCCGGCATTTGCGCTGTGAGATGGTGGCCAATACCGGGTTTTCCACGCTTGTCTCTGGCTGTCTGACTTCACTTGGGACTTGGCAGGGGTGGCCAAAGCCGGAGTGTTCAACGCTTGTTTCCCAATGTCTGTGCTTGTCTCCCTTCCTTTCGGACCCATGGGGGTGCTAAGATCTGGTGATTTTCGATGCTCCCTGTGTGTGGCCCGTTGTGTCTCCTTGTTTCCGGTCTCCCTTCATTTGGGACTGGTGGGCCGATGCCGGCGCGATCGACGCTTGTCCCCCTTTGTCGCACTTGATTTGGGACCGGAGGCGGGGTTTTCGCATGTCTCCACAAACAACATACTGTAGGGCTTCTATTAATCCCTCAAGCAGTTCATTGCGGAGGTCCCTATTAATGGGGTGTTGAAGGGAAGCTTCAGGTTGATCCCAAGGGCATTTTGGTTCCTTTTAAAACTTTCCAAATGTGAGTTTGAACCCAATCCAAACCAGATGCTTTCCGATCTGGAGCGCCCGACGCGTGAAACAAGACCGTCAGACCATCCCATCGCAAACCTCCGTCCTCGGGACGAAACCGGAACCCTGACTTCGATTGCCTACGCCCAAGACTGTTGATTGCAATTCCGGCTTGGGGCCATCAGTCACTGTCGATGATACATGTCATCTACCCATCCCCATTGCCAAGCTATGCTATCCTTCAAAAACCAAATCTCCTTTGGCACTGAAGTTGGAGCTGAAAACCCTCAAATCCTGGTGTGCTGAATGAAGAATCGTAGAGTCTTAGAGATTCTGTGGTGTACGCAAGAAGCGAGTAAAGAAGGACCTCAAAGTTCTTCCACGTTCAAAAATTAGGACGAGATCACCTCAAAGCTTTTGCGATCTTTTGCGGAAAAGGCAAGATCTAATAACACAAAGATTGCCTCAGAGTCGACCCGACTGCTTCGTGTCCTTAGAGCTGGTATCTAGAACCACATCTTTCCGCTGATTCCCTAAAGTGTGTCAGCATACTGCCGGTCGTTGAGTTCTACGAGTCCCTTGCTCATCATGCCTGTTTATCTGTGCGGTTTCACATACTTCATGCAATTGGGCCAAGGTTGTGATACCCAATCTCTCATTACAAGCTGGACCTACCCGGAACCTGCACCCCAAAATCGTCAAGTGGCTGTGTCTACGGGCTTTCAACCTCAGCTGTGTTCCGCAGGACAATACCATCCTGGAGCTGTTGTGGAACAAGTACTGGATCGACACACTGCCCTGCTGGCTCGCCTCAAAGGAAGCGGAAGCCGCAGATTGGGTACAGAGGGCAGCTTGCGGCTTCAATCTACAGTCGGGGGTTTGTCCGGGGTAGGCAAACCAGAAGATGCCGAAGGTCTGGGGGCTGAGCCTCGGGCCTTCAAGCCTTGAAGCTGAACGGTGCAAATCAAGGTTGAAGTTTTCCTGCATAGCCGTTCCAATGTCCAGTTGACTCAAGATCAAAGCCAGGTGTTGAACCTATTGAACCCATGAGGAATTCATTGTGGATCGAAATTTTCACACACTCTGTCACGTTCACTGGGAAGCCCGTTGCCTGTCAGTTTCCGTGTTGAAGTTGTCATCGAGTCCAAAGTGTCCTGTGGACAACATAGTGACATACTGTCTCCGAGAGAAGCAGTTACAGCAAGTGCACAGGCAAAGAAGCTGGGTGCGATCGGTGCCTTCACTTACAGTTTTTGGCAGCTCTAGAGGATCAATTCTGTCCTGTGCAATGGCCACTGTTTCAGGAAGCCTCGCATCGTACTGCATTATGTCAAGCAGCAACTGCTCACACGTCGACAACTTCGGATTGCTTGGTTTGAAGAACAATTGGATGGGGTTGTGAAGCATAGTAGATTTGCAGTAGGTTCAAAAGTAAACACTTTGGTCGAACAACTTCGCAGGCTGAATGGCTAACCTGGCTAGGTTTCAAGACTGATGTCCAGCATGGCAGGTCGAGTTCGCCCTTGCTCCACAACCGTGGTTTCTGCAGTCAGATGGTTCAGGAACTTCCGCCTCGTACTTTCGGTGACACCCTGATGCTCAGAAGTTGTTCCATGACGTGTCTGCGCATCGTGCATGTTTTTCAGTGAGAGCTGAGTCATGGAAAAGAGGTGTAGAGCATCCAATCGTGTGTGGAGAGAGGGGCACGGAAATGGGATGTAGGGCTTTGAGGTTCACTTGTGTTCTCTGCATCATTCACTTGATTCCAATCGGAGTAGCTGCGATCAAGTGGCCATGTGGAGGCTTTGATTCCTACTGGCATCGCAGCAAAACGGCAAAGCTTCCGTACTCATCTGAATACCAAGAGCTGGCATCGCTTGCCACAGGCTTTCCATACTGTCCACCAAGGCCGAGAGTCACAGCGCGTACACTTTCGAATTCAGACTGAGATCGAAATTCCCTGCTTGGTGCGCCGCGGAGATCCATTCGCCAGGATGCTCAACCGGTTAAAGGTTCAAAAGCTTGCCCTAAGCCTATGGCGATCTGTCGCCGCTAAAGCTGAAGTTCCCAAAACAGCCTAATGCAGGAGCATATGCCTCAGCACGTACCTGAATGACTCCATCTCCTCGACCTTCCCCTCCACTCCCCTCCTCCTTGTCCTCGTCAACAACGGACTCACTCCTTTATGCTCATGTCTTTGCTCTTCTCGGCTCTGCCGCGCCCCGCCTCGCCTCGCCCGTTTGGTGCCCGTACACGACATATCGAACATCTTCTCAGTGGAAGGATACATCGAGAATACGAAGCGAAGCGGTGGTTGAAGGAAAGAGAGCGATTCAGGGAGAAGCAGGAAGACAACGAGTGCCCAACCACAAAGAAGCAACAGACTTAAACAGGAAGATCAACCCGCTCGCGACGATTGGACAGGAGGTTACTGCAGCCCAGGCACACGGCATTGAGAAGTGCACACTCCAACAGACAACATCGACATTCTGAAGCTAAATTGGGAAAGCCGCCACGGTCGCCGGCACGACAGGAACCCAGACACCACCAGTGAGAGAATGCTGCAACATCTGTCGGGCGGCGACACCAGTTCTGATGGTCCCACTGCCTGAAAGCTTGAACGGCCGGTCGATTTTCGCTGACAGGATTGTGTCCAAAAAATGGATCAGATCGACATGGCTTCCGTGTCACAGTCGGAGACCCAGCTGCTAAAACACAAAAATCATGAGCTTGATTTCAGGTGTGGGGTTGTGATATGTTGTTTTAGAACCGGCTATCGCAGAACAGCCAGCTGCTGCTGCCGTTCGCTCAGACTGCTGCAACCTACGCCTCAGATTGGTCATACGATGCCAGGTCGCATACATTTCCTTGCACGGATTGCAAGAACTTGGAGATTTCAGAACTGGAGGAGGGTCCAACTTCGATTCCCATTGATGGCATTTCCAAGGTCGCGACTGCGGCTGATGATGTCATTGCCTCGACAGCATTGATTTTGCATTGTTTGGATGCTTGTGTCTCATGTTCTGGGTGTGCAGAAAGTTGCCTCGTTTCGTTGAAGGTGCATCCTTGAATCTGCAACGTCATGGAGTTACGATGTTAATGTTTCGTTTGCAAGATCATGGCTGAGCTTCAGATTTCCTTGAGAGACGCCAGGCAGATGTCGAATGTCGAATAGGGACTACGTCCAGTACTCGAAAATTCAGACGCCTGGGTTCGGTGGGTTTTGCTAACTATCCTTGCTGTGCTGGCGTAAGATGTTTGTTGGCTTTGTAGTGCTCAGCGTCTTCCAGAGCCTCAAACTGCTCCCAGTGCGGAGCGATATTGCGATTCTGCACAAGGGCCAGTCGGTGTACTTGCTGACTTCAGCACAGCCTGTCGAGGTGTAATGCTTCGAGCAGGCAGGTTGCGACAGCATGAGACAAGCACTGAAGAGCCCAGGTGATCCCATCAGACCGGAATCCAAAAGAACCCAAGAGTCCAAGAGCACCAGTTTTGCAGGGGAAGCCCAGCTTCAGCCGCCCAAGGCATGAGCCCAAGAAGCGGAAGGATGAGAATCCTTTGACAAAGGCCTGACATTGAAAGAGTCGTGACTTTGGGTCCTAAGCTTGAGGCCGTGGGCGATTGTGAAACCCAAAACGGTCAAAGACTTTGCGAATGGCTCGGTTGAAGGCGTCGAGAAAGCTCGCAATAGCCCGGACCCCTCCTCTGACGGCGAAGACAGCTGTGGAGGGTGCCTGTCGTGAGCCTCCTCCCGAGTCGGACCCGGGCCTCGGGAGCTCATAGAGGTTCGGAAGCTTTGGCAGAGTTTCCGAGACACCCTCGACACAGAATCGTGACCCAAACGGACATGCAGGTGGCGATTGATGCCGCAAAGAATGCTGGCGAGCAAGTGCAAGGTCTGGCAAGCCAGGCAGCCTGACATGTTTCTTAGCAGACCCAGTATCACGTAAGCGCACTGCGTTCACGTGCATTGCCGCTTGGCTCAGTGAGTAAAGAGCCTCTGCTGTTGGGTCGCACTGCTGGTTCAGGACCGTCAGAAAGAAGCTAAACTGTGCATGAGTCATGCCATGAAGGTTGGTCAAGCCTCCAAGCCACAACCCTGTCGGAAAATCTCAGACTGTGTTTCGATGTCCTTGCCAACGCCCTGTAGTTCAGAATAAATCAGGCTGCCTGTCGGAGTGCGACACTCTGTGTTGTGTTTAGGCATGCAACAGTACATCTGAGGTTCGAACCACAGTCATGTTTCTGCCGACTTGTCGGTTTCAATTCTAGCGCCTTCTTGGATACCGTGCTCGCCGCGCACCTTCAACTTCCACTATCCCTTGATTGGTGTGCACGTGCCTGCCGGCACCTCTGCGAAGCTTTGGGCTAAGGGCGCAATCCGTGTTTAGAGAACGAGGTGCGGGCGATGCCATCAAACCAGACGTCCAAAACTCGACATGCGCAAATACTGCAACAGTGCGATGCGGGTTACCTTTTGGTTTTGAAGCATGCCTTGCAAAGTTGAAAGGCGAAACAGCCATATTTCAGTTCAAATTGCGTGCTAGGACTAGGACTCGACATGTGTCAGGTCGTGAAGTATTCCTTGTTTCACGGCCGCAGCAACGGACGTGCGCCGCCAGATTCTCAACGTCATTTGGGTTGGGTGTAGTGCTTGCCAGGATGCCAGTCCTTGCAACATCAGCCACTGAGGCATGGTTTAGTGAGTTTGAGTTCTTCACCCACGAGCATTTCAGTGTGCCTAGCCACACTGGGTTCCGCGAAAACTGATTGCTCGTTCAAAGACTCCACAAGCCAAAGCCATTCACCTCACAGACTGTAGAGCAGGTCATTTCAATGCTGCAGTTCGCCTGGCCTAGGCTACAGCAGGAGCAGCCCACTCCGATGGAAAGCTGAGCACCTCGCTGGCCACAGCTAAAAAGAGCAGCTTGAGCCGCGACAGGCAAGCTATACCCATTCTGCGATGGAAATTTGAGCGCAGAAGATGACGTGTTGTGATGATGTGGGAACTGCCACATTTGAACTGCTTTGTGTTTGGGGTAAAGACCCACTAATCCGGGGAATTAGATTTTCGTGTTGTTGGCATGACGAATTGCCGAAAGTTCATTAAAGATAGGACTTCGACGAGCTAGCGTAGAATTTGTCGTATACTCATTCCACCACAGGTGGTTAGTTTTCTTCGATAGAGTAGTCAGTGTTATTACTAATTATTTCGAGTCTATTCTTCCTAGTATTCTTATTAGTTCAATTTTCCGCTTTTGCTATCAAAGATAATTTATAATTACGAAAATGGAAAACCTCAATCAAATAATATTTAAAATTTGGAATAAGTAGGCCAGCAGATACAATATTTGGTTGAATTCTTTATCTACGATGGGGGAGTGTGAAGTAGTGAACTAAAACAAATTGCGTGTATGTTGGCGGTTGCAGGTCTTATAAGTAGTGAGAGGTTTGATATATGATTATTGATTATGTATCTTTAATTTTATGTTCTATTATTCGAAGTTGTTTTGGCTAGTGGGTTTAATAGAATCAAGTAAAATTGGTATGGGTGTGCTTGGACTTTTGAAATGGCAAAAATTAGAATAGGTAATTAGTTGTAAGCTATGATATGAAATAAAAATTGATATATGGCTTATAGATACTCTCGAAATATAAATTAAGATTTTATTTTTGGATCTTATTATTAAGATGTACTTCTTAATTAATTACGTTTCGAAAATTGATTATTTAATTGGGGGGAATTTGATTTTTGAACGGATATTTCTGAATTCATAATATATTCTATATGATGAATAATTATGTAGAGAAATATTCTTAAATAATATAATCTTAATTTCAATTATTTAGAAATTTTATTAATAGGTATTGCTGATATTTATATATATATTTTTTTATAAGATAATAAAAAGAAAAATGAATTTTGAATTATTATATTATATCTCTTTATATTATTGAATATATTTATCGATAATAATTAAATAAATTATAATTGATTATTGAAATGATATATTGATCTTATAAGATTATTTCTCATTGATATAATATAAATGAATCTCAAACTTGAAGATTTGGCTTCATTGGGCAAAATTATATTTTATTCTTGAGTTTTTACCTTAAACCCTAAATTTTCAATTTGATACTTCTATTTCAAATTTTCTAGATTTCATATAAATATATAATATATTTATATGAGAAAAATTTATTTTCGATATGATCATATATTATCTTATCCTTTATATGGAGAGCTCATCGCCTTTTTATTTGCAGATTATAAGGATGGTATAGAGTAGTCTGTGCCAATTTGGCAGGCAAAGATTGAGGGAAGGCTCAGGCTGGCAACAGAGCAGGCAAAATTCAATACTGCAAACAGATGGGAGAGAGTGAGCTTGAATGGATGGTAGTGTCCTCTGGTGGCATGAATATAT
Source organism: Symbiodinium sp. CCMP2456 (assembly GCA_905221635.1). Lineage (NCBI taxonomy): Eukaryota > Dinophyceae > Suessiales > Symbiodiniaceae > Symbiodinium > Symbiodinium sp. CCMP2456. The sequence goes on from CAJNDV010014603.1 coordinate 74,071, forward strand.
ATCACTCCATTTTTTTTATTTCTTTGGGGTGGCGATAGAAACCGGCCAGCTCTTCAGTGATAACTTGTGCCTTGCTGCACACCACACATGCTTCTTATAAAAGATTTTCAATTAGCTTCGGAAGCGACAAAACCCGGCGACAAAA
>CAJNDV010014614.1:26073-47092 GCA_905221635.1 Symbiodinium sp. CCMP2456
TTGAGTTTAGGGTAAAAAAAAAAAAAGAAAACTGATAACATGTGTAAAGGCTGGGGGAGGGCCTGCAGCAATCCCGACTTATTACTTCTCATTTACCACCATGCTGTCCTGAGCCCCAAAAACGTTTGCTTGGTCTTTCAGGCGCCCGCCTTCAGGTGTACGGTTTCGGATTTCAGGATTTGCTGGCTTCAGAAGTTTCTCGGACATGGCCTCCTGCGTCTTGCTTCATGATTCGCAAGCGTTGAGCCAGGCTGCGTGCCTCCATTCGTGATGGGATGACCTCTGAAGCCCCAGGAGGCAATAGCTAGGGTAGTTGTTGCTCTACTTCTAGCCTGCCGGCTTAGTCACTCTTTGTAGCCTAACCGGCACAACCGGCTTAGTCACTTGGGTGGTTGTCAAAATTATGGTCCCTTGTTTTTTGGTCCTTATTATAATACGGCACCTATTATTTAGGGTACCCCAAAAGGGACCATAATTCTGACAACTACCCCTAAACCCTAAACCCTAAACCCTCAACCCTCAACCCTAAACCCTAAACCCTAACCGCCGTAACCGGCTTAGTCACTTTGATCCAAGGATCCTGGATCTTGTTTGGCTCCTCGTGGCTGCTGGAATCGTCGTGCTCATCGAACCCTGGCCGCACCTGAAAAAGGAGGCCTGAAGCGACCGCCCCAAATCCCCGAATTCGGTTTCGGGATGGCTAGGGTTTAGGGTTTAGGCTTTAGGGCTTCGGTTTGGGGTTCACGTATTTTTGTTGCGGCTTTCGGCAGACACTAATGGTCCCATCGTGCCATCTGACATCGAGATTCACAAGCCCTTTAGTTTCGGGTTTAGGGCCCCACCACGCAGTGCGACCTCAACGTCTCATGGTCGGAACTCCAAACTCAAAAGCTAAACCCCAAAACCCTAAACATGCTCCGCTTTGGGTTGAGCCGGAAGAATCCGAAGGATTGCACATGTTGGGTCAGCTTCTTATGGGGACAGCTGAACGAACTATAAACTGGACCCCCCGCGCGCTTTTTAGGTCTGAGGAGGAAGCAGCACCTTTAGTCTCGATTTCCGTGGTGAAGCCTTGAGATCTCGGAGGGTATGAGTAAGACCGTGCTGATCTGTTCCATGCTTGATTTCCTTTCTGACCTCGCAATGCCGGCATAGTCCTAGCCAAGTGGGACGGAAAAAACATCCCGGCACTCGCAGCCCCGAAATCTCCTTCCCAGGCATGCTGGCAGCCTGCACAGATTGTGGGCGACACTTCGGAGGTCGGTTCCTTGGCTCAACCGGGAAGTTTGCAGGCATGTTTGGGACAGTTGCGGAGAGAGCCTTGGAGCATAGACTGTAACGATACCTGTGAGCTCCGCCATCATTGCTACAACATCACCGAAGCTTTCTTCGATCCACGGGACCTGCAACCTTGAGAGCTGGGTTTCAATATGTGAAACTCCCACACGGCCCACGTTGAGATACCGAAGCAAGCGACTCTCTTGCAGAGAATATGCCAAGCCATGCTGCGCAGGGTCATTCAGGTAGCATGTTTACCACCGCATAGAACTAAAGACATATGCAGATGTTCAGACACATGTGTGTGCATCATTACAGCGCCAACGATCGATTCAAATCGGTGCACGATTCGGAGACATGCGACCTCGTGATATTGTGAGGCAGTTGTTCACAAACCGCTGTTCCTAGGTGTCAGGCGCACAGACTTACCTGTATCCGCAAGAAGCCAACCCTGTTCCAAAGAGCGTGCTACATAAGACCTGGTACCTGAATCTTCTGGTTGCTAAGAATCTGATGGCGTCAAGTGGACACCACCGACATGGTACACCTTGACCACGCTCTTTGCATCGCTCTCAAGCCACGCAGCGGGCATCCTTGGCTTCGTGGGCTTCCAGAAGATCGTGGTTGCCAGGCCGGTGGGATCGCGCGATCGGGACCTGAACCTTTTTCTCCTTGGCGTTGCCTGTGTGTTATAGTACATTATAGTCATAGCCATTATAGTCATAGAACTAAATTCAAGACCTTCCAAGATCCGAGTCAATCTTTCCGGATTCTCCATTCCGTACCCAAGCTGAGTTTGGCTGCTGGCCAGGATCGTCTCCACCAGCCAGCCGAGGGCCAACTGGTCGGCGCCCAACTTCCTCCTGCTCACCAGCATCGCCATTTCCATCACGGCCATTTTTGCAAGCCTCGTGTGCCTGGTCTTCCTTACAGCTAGTCATCGCTTCTGGGGCTCCATGTAAAGGGCATGGCAGGTTTAATCTTCCGGTCATGAACTGCCACAGTTTCATCAGAGTATCACATGGCATGATGCATGCGACATGACCATCTTCAACTCTAGCTATCCAGGTTCTACTGTCCAGTCATAGCATAAAGGTAGTGGCCTTAATTATTTTCAACCGGGTTTGGGGTATCTTATACTATACTTTAACAAGGAACCCCAAAACAGTATTCTAATTATTAAGGCCTCTACATTAAACTGCCACCGTTTCATATGTTGTCACTTGCGGCATTCTCACGCTCGCCCCTTGGAAACTTAAGGTTCATGGGCGTGGACTACCTGCGCCGCCTGGCAATCGACGGCGCACGTAGCCGGGGATACCGTCTGAATGTCGTGCGCGGCAAGCTGGAGCGGACAGGCTGGAAAGCTTTGAGTCATTCGTATGTGTTATGAGGTTTTATGAGGATTTTGCGCAGCTTGTACAGGTACGACGTAGATCCCTGATTCACCACATTCTGCGGCCGCAATTTTCGGAAGACTACAGCATTGAACAGTTCTTAGCAGCAGGGGCCTTCGCATGATGGGACGGTCAACGCACCGCCCTGATTCACTGCAACAAGAGCTCCTGCTCGATTAGCTAGCACCAGTAATGTGCGTAGTTTGCGCATCGACTTATCGATTGCGTCCCCATGGGTTACGTCTCTATAAACAAGTAGGTAGCCCCAAAAAGGGGTAGGGCATGATGGTCTATACTATGTAGTGAGCTGCCCTGAACTGAGTCTTCTGCTGTCAATAGGACTTGGGATGGCGCTGATCATGTTGACCTTTGTGCTGATCGCACTGCCGCTGGCCAACAGGAAGCTTCGGGGTGAGGATTATTGGTTCAGGGTTTAAGTTTGAAGACGAGGTGGCTGGTTTGCTGCAGCCTCAAGCACTTCACAGAAGCAACAGCTGTAGCTTGACGATCGAAAGACGTGATGATAGGTCTTGCGGTGTTGAATGTCAGAATTCGAAGCCGATGGGTCCGTGACACCTGACGAAGTGGCCTCGCGTCCTTTTGCCTAGATTTTTCTGCAGGTGATCATCCCGCGTGATAGGAGATTGAGGCAAAGCAAACTGAGGTACATGCTCGTCATCTACACAGAGAGACAGAATTCGAAGAAGCAGGACCTGTTTGCTGGGTCATCCGGTGTGTCTGTGCGCGGCTCCCCACCCCCAAACCTCCAAAAACCCAGAAGCGTCTGTATTGTAAGCAATTTACGCGTGAGCTCGAAACCCCAACTCTAAAAGCTAGAAGCTGGCCTAGCTCTTGTTCCAGTACCGAAGCCTTCAAGACTGAAGTGAATTCCTGAACAGAAACCTTGGGGACCAAATGACCCTGATAAGTAGGGGCCCTATACCCTTATACTATAAATCCCAATATAGTATATGAGCCTGAAATCCTTTTGGGGATCATTTCGTCCTTAAGGAACTCCCTCTGAGCGTTCATTTACCCGAAGCTCCTCGAGGAGACATCTTCAGATCCAAGCGTCAACGCCTCACGTGACATGCAAATCTTCTTGGACAAGGCCGCATCTGCCACAGTTCGCACCACGAAGGTAGGCTGGCAATGACCCTAGACCCTAGACCCTAAACCCTAAACCCTAAACCCTAAACCCTAAACCCTAAACCCTAAGAGAGCCAAGCCACATGCGGCGCCTTGAAAGCCCAAATCAAGGCGCGGCACAGACGCCGCAGTGGGTTGATAGCAAGAGTACTCAGACCATGCTTGGAAGATGGATGCACATTTTCGACATATATATATATATATATACGTGTATATATATATATATATACATATGTGTGTATGTATGTATGTATGTATGTATGTATGTATGTATGTATGTATGTATGTATGTATGTAGGGCTCAGAAGACCGCACAGGGCGGATTGCTGAAACCCCAGAGCAAAAGCTCGCTTCGACCGTGGCTCCTAGAAGTCCCGGGTGGCATCGCGCCCAGAGAGGTGCGCGTGCTAAAGCGCGGAAGCGCATTTGGAGGGCCCGTGCCGAGGGTCGGGTTCCTCCTTTCCGCGACTTGCGTCTCCTGCGGAACCATCACAGTCAGCCCAAGTACCTCTCTCGCTGCGGGATGCCCCCGAAGGCGCCATGGAAAAACGGCAGAGGATCGGCTGCATCTTCAGGAGCTGGCACCAGCTGGCGTTTTTGGGATGGTGCCTGGGGATCACCCTCCAAATGGGACAAGTGGGAGCGACAGGTCTCTTCAGGACCCCTCTGCGAAGGCACTCTCGAGCACCACCAAGGCGGCGGATCAGACGTCCCAGCAATCTGCTTCGGGAGCGGAGGGCTCGGTGACACAGGCTGTACAAGATTGCATCAATCTGACGCGGAGAGCCGAGCAAAGAGTTCGCACTCTTACCGCTGCCAAGGAGCGCAAACAGCAGTTGTGGGTACAATACCAGGAGTCCATGAAGAAGGCCTGGCTTGCGGAAGAGACCCGCCACTCCAAGGACATGAGCAAGCTCACGGCGGACCTCGAGACAGCCCTGGCCACACAAGAAGTTGCGCGGGAGCAACTAGTCGACATGGCGGTGAAGGCCAGATCGGGGGTGCCGATCGGGGCACCACATCCGAGGGAGGTGGAGTGGGACCAGATGGTCCGTACTTGGCGACAGGAGCACCGAGAGACCGAGGACGCCCAATCGATCATGCAGCGGGCACTGGAGGCCAACCACTATGGTCGACCGGAGCGCAGTGGGCATCCTGCTGCTGCAGACGCACGACTTTGTCCTGGATACTCGGCTGTGTCACCTGTTCGAGGACCTGGCGAACTTCCTCCGGATCCTTTCAGCCAGGCGTCCCCTCAGCCTGCCAAGGCACCGGCCAAGACAGTGAGCCCGAACAGGGAGCTTGTGGAAAAGGCGCCGCCGGGCCTGGAAGGTGGGTCGGAACGCAAGGATTCCCCTTGCCCACCGGTGAGGAAAGATGGCGGGCATCGTTTGCCCAGCAGCGAGAGACCGACAAGGGAGGGTATCAAGTCAGCCACTGCTTCACCGCATGGGCCTGTGGCTACTACGTCCCAGAGGGCATCCCTGGGGAGCAAGCTGGATGCTGCCCGCGCCAGAGAGAGCTCTGCCTTGTATCCTTTCGGCAGGGATCCGAGACGCCCCACAGAGGCTTTGATCTACAACGACGATTCAGACGACGAAGCCATGCCGCCAAGACCTGCCGCGGGAGACCTCCAAGGCATGTCGTAGCTGTTAGGAAGGGCCCCGGCGAGCAGGGTCACCGTCCGGACGGGTGCCGCAGCCTTGGGAGACCAAGCCTAGGGACTGATTGTGTGGGATGGGTCCGCACACTTCATTCCCGTGGCGAGCTTCACCTTGGGCAATGCTACTCGTCATGGACTGTTGATCCCGCTGCTATAGGGGCCCTTCGGTCTCACCTTTCTTCCTCTTGTAAAGGCGGCCGATCCTACACTGCAGTTGAGTTCTCTTGTCCTTGGGTTTTGGACAGGGTTGCTTGCTGCAGTCCTAATCTACAGTTGGGGGGACACTGGTTTTGTGCCTCCCCCGGCTTGTGGTACGTCCTCCCTGACCTGCCAAGTCCTCTCTTTCCGCACAGGCTTGGACTTCCATCACCCTCTGCCGTTCAAAGGCTCACGCACAGAGCCCCTCCTGCCATTTTGGCAATGGTCTTGATTTGCCAGGGGGTTTTCTCTCCGCACCCCCCTAGTTTTGGTTTAGGTCCCTCTTATTGGGGTACCCGTGTGCGACATTCGCTTGACTTCAAGGTGGGGCCTAAGAGACGTATCGGTGGCTCGGGGACGTCCTCCACTCTTGAAGTCACGTTTGCCGCTTGCCATGCCTCGCGTCTCGCTCGCCACCTTTTATGGCTTGAGCAGCAAGCAGTTTCGCTTTGGATCCTTTGGCTCCTTGCGGTTTTGACGGCTCTGGCCAGACTGCTCTTTTTACAGCTTGGCTTCAAAAAGTCGCCATTGGGATGTGTTTGTTTGGCAGCCACTCCGGCCATTGGAGTCCCGTTGCTTCGCCCTCTTGCTGCAATTGGCGGATGCTGCCATCCGGTTTTAAACTGGGGAAAACCGCAGTGTGACACACACAGCCGAGGCCGTTCTGAGAATCGGCCCTCCGCCGCACACTGTGGTAACTTTAGTCAGCGGAAGGGTACTTGCAAGGTATCAGGCATAGGCGCCTTTTGGTTGTCCTGGCTCTGTGTGTGTTGCCTGGGCACTCTCCCGACATGCATATGGGCTGCCCCTGGTGACCTCTTTGAGGCTCTTTCCGTTGCACAACAAATTGCGCAGGTTCTTCCAGAACCCCTTCCTCCCGAGCCATGCCGTCCTGAGTCCCGTCTAGGTGATGCTGTGTCGGATGATGTGGGCTACACCCCTGTCTCAGAGATTGTTTGTGAGGCCCTTAGCCTGGAGCCGGAGATCTTTCCGTTGCGATGTGCGGTTCTTAAGGCCGACTTCCCATCTACCTTCTTTACTGTGCACCACGAACTCCCCACATCTGCTGCAACCTTTCACGAAGCCGTTGTCAGCTGCTTCGTGAAACAGGAGGGAGATGTCGCATGCTCGCAGATTGCCGCTCTAAGGCCACAAGCACTCTGCCCTTTCGCCTCGTTCGTTCTTGTGCCAGATTGGGCTGCCCATCTCGGTAAGGTTGTCTATGTCCTGGACTTTTCCCGATGTGGGGGTCCCGCGTATGCTGTGTGCAACTGGAGCCATGTCACATGGGCTCACCTTGCTACCATTGCTGGCATACATGTCTCAGGACAGTGGCACGTCTTCGCACCAAAGCAGGCCAAACCACTTGAACCACAAGACTTTGTTACCGCGTTCAATGGTGACGTTTTTCGATTTGTCCCGGAGGGCACTTCTGTCGGCGACTCCCCCACACTCCGAGCAAAGCTCACCCACTACGGATACTGGGGGGACCGGGACGTCGTTCCTGCCTTTGAGACTGACACTGCCGAACGCTGGCTCTTCCTTCGCAGTCATGTTACCCGCACCCCTGTCTGCTGCGCCGACAGCCATGAAGGTTTGTTAAGGGCTCTTGCTGAGTCCACGCAAAATGAGCCGGAGGAGCTGTCGTTTGGTTTTGCAAGGCATGACAGCCCACTTCTTGGCACTTTGCGTCATGGGCGCCGCATTCACGGGGTTGCAGCAGGAGAACCACGGCCGGCTTCTGGCAGTCATGTCAAGGAGTATGCAGCTATAGCCTTCCTCGATCCCCGAAGTGCTGGTGCTGAGCCGTCCATGCTTGTGTGCAGCCCGGGATGGTTTGAGTTTGACAGGATAGTCCGGTTTCTCGCTGTGAGGGCTCCTCCCGGCTTCCAACCAGTCCCGTACGGGGTTCCGTTTGTGAAAGGGCGAGTCTATCTGACTCATGAGTGCACTGTCGCGATCTTTCTCCGCCCAGGACGGGCGCCTCTCGATGCAGCTGCTGCGCCTGTTCCTGAACCTTCGGGGCCCTCTTCCAGCCCCATAGCGCCGGGACATGCACATGTCGGACAGGCACGGGGTATTGCGCACTTGCCTACCCGTTTCGATAGACATTCAGAGGACGGTCCTACTGCGCACTTCGCGCTTGACCTTGCTGAGGAGGTTGTTGCTGAGGACGAACAGGGCGAGATTGTTCAGGTAGGCTTTCTCCTGTTCTCGCCGCGATATGCACATGAGGTTGTTCAGCTTGCCCTGCGTTTGCCTGGGGCTCTGGGGGACATCCTTTCTGAAGTCTCCTCGGCCAGGGACAGTGCAGCCTCTGTGTTTTTTGATAGCCTCACTCCTGTTGGCCCACAACCTGACTGTGGGTTTGTTGCGCTACTTGCGATGCCAGAATGGGATGACCAGGGCAGTGTCATCCTTGTCGACGCACGCCAAGTTGATGGGAGAATCTTTGCCTTGACCCTCCCCTGTCACTGCAAGCGTTCTTCCTTGTTATTGCAGGCTGAGGTCGCTGATCGTCCTGGAATGCAGGTACTGCTATATGGTACGGACATGACACCTGACCAGCTCTACCGCATATATCGGGGCTCCCTTATCAGGATCTTACCTGCTGGTGCGCAGACGCCCGTTGCACTTAGAATTGAAGACCTGCTTGTCGTTGGGCGACAGTGGACCATTCCATGCCCCGTCTATCCAGGGATCCAGGATACGGCTTTCTGGACTCTTTCTGACGCAGGTCATAAACTGCTGCCGATTGCGGTTAGGGACTCAGATTCGTCTGCCGAGCTCAAAGAAGCGACCTCTAGGGCGTTCCTGTACAACATTGAGCAAACCACAGTTTGCCCGTCGGTTCCACGTGTCCGCGACGCGTCCTACAAAGGGCGGGACTGTGCTGCTATCCTGGTTTCTACGGAGTCTATCTCCAGACTGCCTATCCCTCCTGGACTCCCCCTGCACCGTCAGCATGTCATCATCCTTGACGAGAGGTTGCTGTTGCGAGATTTCTCCTGGAGGCTTGCGGCACAAGGGGTTGTTGACTTTGATAGTCTAACTCAGGAATACCAGGCTTTCGCACCAGAGGGTTATGCCATCAACATCAATGGCGGACACCCCGAGCTCCGTGGACAGCGCACCTTGCTGCACGTTCCTCATGGAACCCTGCTCGTCCTAAGCTTCGTTGAGGACTATCTTGGTAGTAGTCGAGGAGGTCACGACAGCGGGTGCGAACCTGAGGATTCAGACTCTGACCCGAGCAGCGGTGCTGATCGGCCTTCACCAGACACACCCGGCAGTAATGTGCCTGCAGTTGATTGCCCTGGAGACCATTCTGCTTCTCGAAGCCGGTCTCCGCGCAGACAACGGGAAGGCCCCCATGCTTTAGAAGGTGACCAGACACACAGTTGTGCTGAGGTTGCATATGCTCCCTCTCTCCAAGTTGTTCCGAGCCTGCAGGAACCTGCCGTCTTTGCCAGCTGCCAGACAGAGACTCACATTACTTCCTTCCTGCCACATGTGTCTTGGGCCACTGCGCGGTTTCTTCTGTTCAAGGTGTACTTGACGCCTGTTGGGGCTTTCGCCCCTGTGACCGTGCTTTTGGGCACGTTTGGGACGAGGTTCCCACCTCTGCTGTCTCCTCTGGTGAAGGTGTCTTTACCTGTGCGTCTTCGGACCAACCCCTTCATGGCGCTGACAGTTTTGACTTTCTTCAATACTATGCAGGTGCTGTTGGACTCCCTTGGAGATACAGCTCTGCTTGGGAAATTCGGATTGGCGACACCCGCGTGCATCCCTACCAGCGGCGCGGCCCTGTTCCACTCCTCTCTATTGTGCTTATCAGCGGTCTTTTGGTCCAGACTGCTGCCGCCTGGGGGCCCTCCAGTGAGGAGGCACAGCATGGTCATCACAACTTTTCGGCTCTGCCTGGACCTGAACTGCCCCTGCCATCGCAGCCGCCTTCTGCCTGGGTTAGCCAACGAGAAGAAGGGCTGCTGTCTTTGCTACTCCTAGGGGTCGTAGATGTCATGTGTGGCAACACTTTTATCAGACATGCTTTTGTTGAAAGCAGGTGGTGCTATACCTCTGTCCTCCTCCTTGTGAGTGCTCAGCTTCTCCTCTGTCATTTTCTGCACTGTCGAGCCGGTAAGTCGATCGTGTGCCATCCATATCGCCGGCATCGGATCCCTGACTCTCCGAGCCTTGCTGCCGCACTCGAAGGGGTCACTCGGCAGGAGAACCCGGTCCTTCGCTTGTTGCGGCACTTCCAGCCTGACCACACTCCAGGGCGTGTTGATGACCCGCCCTTTCAAGTGCAAGAGCCTACACCTGCGGCTGATGACCAAGTTGACGGCCTGGTTAACGGCACTTTTGCCGTTCTTGCAATTGAGACGAGACCGGATGTTGTTGCTGTTCCTTTCCGTGTGCCGGCGGGTCCCGGCCTTGTGACTTCCCAGGTGCAGTCTGCACGATTCCCACGGCAACGGGAAATTTACCCCAGGATTCTCGCCGTCATGCCGCAGCCGCGACAGTATGCTGTCTTCCTTGCGGTCCCAGCTTGGCCAACACCAGCACTCCCAGTCTTGTTTGACTGTCGCGCCTTTAGTGGCGTCATGCATGCTGCTCTTGTTCCTTTTACTGCCACGAGAGAGGACATCCTTGACAATGCTGGCATTGACAGCGGATCTCTTGTTGATGTTTGGGTACCGTCGCAAGACACCCCTTTACAACATGGCCAAAACGCGTCTCTCTTTGAGGGCGCCTTGGTCACCATTTCTCCTGTTGGCGCTGCCCCGCCTGTCTATTGGGACTTTCGTGCCATGTTGCAGTCCACACAAGGTTGGGATGCCAATATAGTACTCCCATTCAGTGTTGCCACCGCGTACCGGATCCTGTCTGACGACCTGCCGGCACGAGTTGAAGTTGAAGAAGGTGGCCGCCTGACTAGGGCTGCTATTGCGGAAGCCCTTGAGAAAGATCCAGCAGATCTCACAATTGTGCCAGCGCTCCCTCCGATTCGGGATATTTTTAGCCTGGGCTGGACCTCTGAGACTGTCTTTGTCGCGTCTACCCTCATCCCGAGACATCGACGGGACCCAGCTGGCCCTAAGGTCCTTGTTATTGACCAACGGCCTGTTTTTCAGGGCATCACATGGCGTCTTCTAGAGAGTGAGCTTCTCGACTTGCAACAATTCGTTGATGACTATGCCAATACGTGTCCTGATGGCTACCATGTCTCTGTGCAAGGGGCCCCCTCATTCGAGGCAGAGGATGGCACTTATCTTCGCATTGAGGATGGCAGACACCTCGTCGTTCAATTTGTCCTCCCACATGACCAGCCGACCAGTGAGGACGAGGAGTCAGACCAGGATGCCGATCTCCATGACACTACCGCTGCATGTGACAGTGATGATGCGGCACCTTCGCCCTCTTTTCTGCCTCATACTCCTGCAACTGATCGCAGCCGCTCACCGAGAGGCAGCCTGGAGCACGACGATCCTCCGCTTGGAGATGCGGCATCAGCTGACGTTGACCCATGTGTTCTCTGTGGCATTGAGTGCGCCGTCCTTGCCCCTGATTTTACGCCGGACAGATTCCAGGTTGAGGTACAGGTGCCATGCCCACTTCCTCTATTCTTAGGCGAGGTGCAAGGTGCTAGAGACGAAGGGCTTGCCCATGTCTTTCCTCGGCTAGTTGCGGTTGAGCCACAACCTGAGATCGGCTGGGCTCTTTTCCTTTCTATGCCGTGTTGGTTTGCAGGCTGCCTTGTTTGTCTCGATTCCAGGACTGTTGATGCACGCATCTTCTGTGCTAGGGCCCCACCATGGATCGACATTTACGCTGTTCTCTATCTCGCCAATCTTGGTCTCGACTCAGACGTCCAGGTTTATGTAGGCGACTCTTTGTCGTGCATGCAGGACGGAGAGGAGGTCCAGACGTATACAGGTATGTGCATCTGCATCCGTTCCCCGGGTCTGCCCACAAGAGATCGGGCCGCCCTGGCAGACATGCTGAGCACTCATCTGCCGTGGCGACGCCGACGCGAGCCTGCCTTTCCGTGGGAGGGAGAGGGGGATTTCTACTGGGTTAGTACCCCTGATAGACAGCATCTCTTCCGTCTCCTCCCTGCGAGGGCCCCTTTTTACACCCAAGACCTTGCCGTGTGTACAGGCATCCCCGCCTCCAGAATTCTGGCATTGCCCTCCCAGCCCAGACAGGTTGACGTCTCCTTTTTGGGTTGGCCTTGTCGGGCGATAGTTGCTGTGCATGACATCAGGGCACTCAATGTACACAACGGGGACACTTTAGTCCTTGTTGACGCTAGAGCCGTGCTAGCGGGGTGGTTCTGTATCGTTGTCGAACGTGGGACCACCAACCTTGACCATTTGCAGACCTGTCTGTGTGAACTTGTCCCTACCGGTTGGACAGTCATTGTTGAACCGTTTGGAGATGCAGTTAGGGACAGCACATTTGGTCCAGGGCATGTCTTGAGATCCCGGGCTTACATACACCTTGTCGGTGAAGGACCTCCGTCACATGGGGTCCCTCACGACACTGCCGAACCCGGATCGCCGGACCGAAGGGCACCTCATGGACCGTGCAATCGTGATGTGCCCGCACGGACTACGAGCCTTGGTGGGGCGTCAGGTTCAGGTGGCACCGCCGCCATTGATTTTGGTACCACAGGTGGGCACGGTAGTAGTGGTCCTCGTGCCGCCTTTGCAGTTCCCTCTGGTGGTGCCTTTGCTCACGACCGTGTCTCTTGTGGATACAGAGGAACAAAGGCTCGCGGACATAACCCGTCTTGGCTGTTGCCAGGCCTCACCACTTTCGCTCTCTTCGGCATCAATCGTGCCGGTCACATAGGACGCCCTGCCTTTCATGACCTATACTCTGGGGCTCCTGCAGGGGCTCCTGAACAAGATGCACAGGAGCTTTTTGATGCCGCACGGTTCGTTCTTGGGCTGTTTTGTGCATTTGTTGAAAGCCAATGGTGCATTATCCTTCTTCTTGTCATCGGCGGTAGCCGGATCGGACTTGTTGCAATCCGTGCCGTTACTACCGGCGCAGTTGATGCCTGCCTTCCTGACTCCTGGGCCCCAACTGTCCGACGCCTTCATTATGACACAAGCATTGTTCGTGGTCTCGGCAGGGGCCCGGTTTTGCATGTCATTTTCCTTGCCTGCATCCAGCTGGCCTCTGGTATGCAGGGCACCCACATACGACACAAGCTACCTGATGAGCTTGTTGCTCGACCGTCACAACGCGACCTTGCTAGGTCTGTTGCCGGTAGGGCAAGACCTGTTCCTACCCCGTGTCGGACCCACCACAGTGCCTTTGACTCCCGGGTCGATTCAAGCCTCACGGGTCATGGGCCCGGGGATTTTCCATTCGAGCGTGACGATTTGGTTACATTGCTTGAGCAGAGTGTTGGCAATGGTGCTCCTGCCTTCATGCTTGCCGCTACCTGTCTCGACACCCTCATTGAGCACTTTGCCGAGGTGAGAGCCGATCTCTCTAGTAGTGCTGCTGGTCCAGACGGTGGCTTTCTCCGCCTGAGTGCCTGCTTGCCCGCATGTCCGGTCGTCGACGTCACTGCTGTAGCCATGCATACGCCGTTCACCCCGGAGCAAATTGCGGGTGTGCTTGGTGGCTTTTGGCAAGCAGACTCCGAGTTACCTCCCCATATCTCACTTCATCCCGCTACTGTTCACGCCCTCAAGGCACATGTCAGTCCTGCTGACGTGGTTGGAGCCGGCATTGCCCGCATTGAGGTTTTCACTGATGGCTCCTTCGATGGCTTGCGAAGTGCGTGGGCATTTGCTGCTGTCGCCCACTCTAGCATTGGCTCGTGCCTTTTTGCATGGGCGCGTGGGGAAGTCGCGCTGGTCGCGCAACCGTGGTTCATTGGGGTTACAGAGCATTCTGCCCTCAACGCCGAGCGCTCTGCCTTGTTCTGGGCGCTTTGCTGGCTTCTGGGTATCAACCGTGCCATTCCTCGCTCCCTTCACAGTGATTGCTTGGTTGCCGCAGGACAGGCCAGAGGTACCTTCGGTTTCTCTAGCGGGATTACTGTTGCTAGCGCGTGCCGTGCACTTACCCAGGTTCTTGAAACCATTGGTGGCTTCACCGCCAGGTCTATTTCGCACGTCAAAGGGCATGCTGGACACCCGTATAACGAGCTAGTTGACGTTCTAGCCGGTGCTCAGGCTCTGGGCGACTCGTTTATACCAGCCAGGTATGAACGGCTGTGCACATGGGCTGTTCAGGGCCATCTTGACTGGTTGTGGCTTTCTGTTGCTGCGACCCTGCAGCCTCAATACTGGCCAACTGTGCAAGGCACCTGCCTCACTGATTTTACAGGCGTTGCCACGATGACTAGCGGCGGACTTGAGCCACGAGACTTTTTTGGCCCGCAGATTGCGGCTGCTACGGACCCGGCTGCACCTACCGCTGCTTTCCACATCGATGCGTGTTTCGTCTCTGTCAATGTTCAATCACTTTGTGAGGATGAACGCAGTGCGTTGCCCAACCGGGCTCCGTATGTCAGAGCCCAACTTGAGACGCTGGGTTGCTCCGTCGCTGGGCTTCAAGAGACAAGGGCATGCAATACAACCACTGTCCTTTCCCAAAGTCATATTCGGTACCTGTCCGCCAGAGACGCCAAGGGTTGTTATGGAGTCGAGTTGTGGTTTGCCAGAACTGTGCCCTTTGGGTGGATTGGTGAGAGACCAATCTATTTTGAGCCTGCCCATTTTCGGGTACTGCACTGGGCACCACGCCTGTTAGTTGTCAGATACACCCGTGGGTCCTTGCGCATTGTTTTCGCTACCTGCCACGCGCCCTCCGCTGACAGTGCTGACCGACTTCCTTGGTGGAAGCAGTTTGTTGACAAGCTATTAGTCCTTGCCAATGGAGACAAAGTCGTCGTCTTGGGGGATCTCAACCTCCGCCTTGAACAGGAGCTCCCGGGCAGGGTTGGTAGTCTTGTTAATGGGGCCGACTCTTCCGTTCCCGAGCCCTTCTACAGGCTTCTTTCTGGCCTGGACCTTTGGGTACCGTCCACATTCACAGGCTGCCAGATTGGCCCGGGACATACTTGGGTTGCGCCTGGAGGCAACCAGGTCTCACGCATCGACTTTATTCTCTTACCTGCAGGATGGCATGTCCCATGGGGTGGGGCGTCCGTCTTACATCAGATCGATTTTGGTCAAACAGGACTTGACCATTTCGCAGTTTGCGTTAAATTTGAAGTCCACCTGCAGGCGCGCCTTCCCTTCCAGACAGGGAAGCGTGCCTTTGACATCCGGGCGGCGTGCAGTCCTGACTCTTCAGAGGTCATCCATGCCATATGCGAAGGTGTACCTCGTGTGGATTGGACAATAGATGCCCATCGGCACTATCATGCCGTTGCCTCGCATGTTCTCAGGGGCCTTTCTGAGCATTTCCCTGTGAGCGGCGCTGTCTGCCGACGCCCGTTCTTTTCTGAAAAGACTTGGGCCTTTCGCCAACAACGGGTTTGGTTGCGCAAACGGGTGCACAGAGCTAGCCATAAACTTGCTACCTTCCTTATCGCGAGTGCATGGCGGGCTTGGCTTTGTGCTGATGGGTTGGGTCTTTCTGTTGCCAGGACTTGGGGAGTCCTTCTCCGCAACCTGCATTCTCTGCGTTTGTCCGTCACAGAGCTGCGTCGCCTCCGACCTTGTTTTCGTCAATCGCTTCAACTCGACAGGCGTCAGTACTTGGCAGAAGTCGCCAATCACGCCGCCACTTCTCGCACAAAGGATGTTGTGCAGAAGTTAAGACCTCTGCTTGGCCCCCCACGGCGTAAGCAGCGGGGTGTTGCGCCGCTTCCCGTCTTGACTCTTGAGAATGGCGATCTGGCCTCGACGCCTGCCGAAGCCGACGCCCGCTGGCTTCGTCATTTCAGTGCTGTTGAGAGCGGGGGTCCTATCTCACCGGAAAGTCTTATCGCACGCTGTTATGCCAGACAGGGCGGTGTTGACCTCGAGATGCTCCAGGTTACCAGGGAGGATCTTCCCACGCGATGGGAGCTTGAAGCAGCCATGCGGGCTGCTAAGCTTGACCGCGCCTGCGGCAATGATGGCTTCCCTGCAGATCTCCTCCATCTGTTTCCCGGCCAGATGTCGGAACTTTTCTACCCTATCCTCATGAAGGTTGCTTTCCGTTTGCAAGAACCTTTGCAGTTCAAGGGAGGCACAGTTCGGCAGATCTGGAAGCAAAAGGGTCCCGTAGATGACTGCTCGAGTTACAGGGGCATTTTGGTTTCGAACGTGGTAGGGAAGACCATGCATTCTGCTTTTCGCAAAAAGTGCGGCAAATGGCTGGATGCCGTGGCGTCCCCTTTGCAGGTCGGCGGAAGAGCAGGATTTCCCGTTCAACTGGCGGCGCAATCCGCTAGGGATTTTCAGACTGGTTTCCTCAGACAGAAGAAGAGCGTTGCCATCTTGTTCCTGGATCTGCGTGAGGCGTTCCACCGTGTGATACGTCCTCTGGTGCATGGCGGCGATATGGCCGATGAACATATTGCTGCCATCATGCAAACTTTGCACCTTCCCCCGCACAGCCTCCATCGCTTCCGGGCACACATCAGGGAAGGATCTTTGTTGGTTGGAGCAGGGGCGTCTCCTTGGGCCGCGGAGGTCGTTAAGGAGTTTCAGGCCGATAGCTGGCTTACGATCGGCAGCGGATTGGCTGTCGTTGAGTCAGGAACGCGTCCTGGAGACGCGCTGGCGGACGTCCTGTTTTCGTTTCTTTTCGCTGCGGTTTTGGCTAAGATTCGAGGGCAACTCGCCAGCAAAGGTCTTCAGGTCAGGCTGCCGTGGAGTGAGGAATGGTTCCGCAACCTTGAGGTCGACCACGAGGCTGCTCCGGACTCCTCCCTTTCACCTATCGATGTTGCCTGGATGGATGATCTTGCGGTTCTCCTCTCGGCCGAATCACCGGATGCCTTGGTCGAAACGGTTTGCCAGGCGTCGACCTTTTTGGTTGACGCTTGCTTGGAAGCGTTTCTACAGCCCAATCTGGCCATCGGAAAAACTGAAATCCTCATGTCCTTTGCTGGGGCTGGATCACGCAAGCTTCGTTGTGAGATCTTCCGCGACGCTGACCCCTCTTTGCCTCTGCGTTCCCAGCTCTGGCCTGATGCTAGAGTAAGAGTTGTACCTAGGTATCGGCACCTAGGTGGCACTCTGCGTTGGTCTGGGTCTCTTGAACCCGAGCTACGCTCCCGAGTAGCGCAGGCTTGGCAAGCTTTCAGGAAACACAAGAGACAGGTTTTTGGTTCTCCTGTTGTGTCGCACCGGGAGAAGGCTTTGCTCTTTCACTCCTTGGTGGTGTCTACACTACAGTACGGAGCCGGGTCTTGGTCACAGGATCTCCCTGCAGTTGTCGACAAGGTCCAGCACACACTGCTGGCAATGGCCCGGCAGATGTTGCGTCCAGCATACGACTTCACTGCTGCGTGCCACCTCGGAGCCCAGAAGATCCTTGCGATTGCGCGTCTACCGTCCGCTTCTGTCCTTTTGCACTTGGAACGCCTCCGACACCTTGCCATTCTTGTGCGTGTGGCACCAGCCGACTTCTGGGCTATTGTCCATCATGGTTCACTGTGGTGTCCTCTTGCTCGAGACTCTTTGAGTTGGCTTGCTGCGCAAACTTCCCTGAACGGCTCTGCGAGGCCGGAGCTTGCAGATTGGGCTTCGGTCAGGGTGTTCCTCCTCGAGGCCCCGCAGGCATGGAAACGTCTGGTTAGGCGTGCCCAGCGCACTGCGCTGCTTGTCGAGTTGTGGCAGGCAGAGGTGCAGCATTTTCATGGTCTCCTCCTCCGTGCCCTTTTGTCAGCTGGTGCAGTCTCTACGGATGATTCGCTGGTTTGCTCCTCTCAGTGTGAGATATGCGCAGTGTGTGGGCAGCGGTTCTCCACACTCCGCAACTGGAGTCACCATGCATTCAAAAGGCATGGCAGAATCAAAGAGTCGCGGTACTACGCTACCGGTTCTCAGTGTGCTGTTTGCTTGAAGCAGTTTGCGTCGACTTTCCACTTGAGCAATCACTTGGATAATTCGGTTGCTTGCTTGGCTTCCTTGGTACACGGACATCAGGCTTCGCCTGCTATGCCGGGTCGCAACAGCAAAGGGTTTAAGAAGGTCCTTGACGTAATGCTGCCTGCTGTTGTTGCTAGTGGACCTCGGCAGCCCCCTTGCAATGGACACTTTGTTGTTGAAGCGCAGCGTGCACATGAGGGCATCCTTTCTGCACTGTCGGAGATCTTTTGCCACCCGGAGGACCACCCCTCCTTTGAGTCCCTCGTCTGTGCTGCCCGCACCGCCTTTTGCGCTGCTTGTTTGCAACAGTCCCGTCTCTCCGCCACGGCCAAGGCTTGGAAGGCTATGTTGGAGGAGGAGCTTGCTTCGTCTTTGGATGTCGCTGCCCACTGGATCGACTGGCAGCGTCGACTCGCGGACTTCCTATGTTCTGTCGATTTCGCTGATTGGCTAGTCCCTGATACGAAGGATCCGCTGAGAGTCGTCGCGACATTTCGGGAGGCCTCTGTCCTTCTGCCATGGCTTTCCTTTGACTCCCTGTGCCTTCCGCCCCCGGGCCCATACGAACCGGAGCGACGTATTTTGGTTTCTGCTGATCGTATTGTCGGTGGTTGTCCATGCGATTTAGCAGTGCAGTGGCTTTCTCATGCCTCCTGCAAGCAACAGCCTGAGCTTCTCGACTTCTTGGGATGGGCCCAGTGTGGTGCTTCACTCATCGTCGGGTTGTCTGTTGTTGGACTGCTGTCATCCCTGTCTGTGCCATCACCCGTCCGTAGTTACAAGTCCCTCGAGCCCAACCTGGCCTCGTTGCGGCTCTTTGCTGACATTGTACGGGGGACCTTCTTTCTTTTGTCCAAGGGTGTGCGTGCCTTTGTTGTGTCCGCCCAGATTGACTGCCCTGGACTTTCGGCACTGGGTAATCTTGCCCCAGTCAAGGAGCGCATTGGCAGTCAGGAGGTGTTGTCCAACTTTGGCAGGGTTTCGGCTGCTGGTTTTTGTTTCACTTCAATTAATGCATGTACATAGGCTGCGCCCGAATCGGACTCTGTGCCTACGAAAGCGAAAGCGATGTATGTATGTATGTATGTATGTATGTATGTATGTATGTATGTGTCTATGCATGCATGCAGGCATGTATATACCACCATACAAATAACCGAAAATACATCTAAATATGGATAAGTAACTGACAAACAAGTAGACATGTACATATCTGTCTATATATGCACATACAGACACATGCTTGCATATCCTCTCATCAAACCCGGAACCCTAAGCTTTGTGCCACTTTTTCGGGTGCCTTCCAGTTAAAACGGGGCCCTGCGGTCCGGGTGTGAGACCCTAAACCCTAAACCCTAAACCCTGCAAGAAGTACATTGCGCGGTCGGAAGGCGTGAGACTTCAGGTCTGGACCACACCCAGCAGCAGTTCCCACGTTTCTACAGCCGAAGCCTTGAACCCCAAACCCTCACGTTGTACGACCCAGTCGGCTAGGCGGGAGGCACAAAAAACCCTCCAAGTTCTTTCGAAGTAGAGTTATATAGGTACCGGAATTATGGTTACCCTACTCATAACCCTACTTCTGACCTACTGACTAAGCCCCCTGGGCCTCTCAGTGACCCTAAACCCAAAGAGGCTTGCAGCGGAGCCACAGTCTTGCTGTACTTCTTCAACCTTCGCAGCCTCTGCGAATCGCCCAAGGCCTCGTTCAGGGTCTCATGCAGCTGTAGTTTAGGATTCCAAGATATACCAGAGGGCTTAGGGTGTCTAGAGACTTGTCATATAGGCGTATCGGCAGCAAACAGAAACCCGACGTTCTAGGTTCTCATTCTACACCTTGCATCCAGTACCAACGTTGCCGCAACCCCACATGTCCCAGTGAGCGACAGAAACCCTAAACCCTAATCCGTACATCTTCGCAGAGGTGCAGTTCCACCAGACTCTCGCAAGTGCAGGGGAAGATCTGGACCAAATCAGCATCAAGGAGCTTCAGGGTCTAGGGACTTAGTACGTAGGTTTTGGGTTTAGGGTAGGTTTTAAGCAGGGCAACCCTACTTCGAGTATTCCTCTTATATAACTTTATATAACCCTACTTACAAGCCCACTTGCCAAGTTTTCTGGGCCTTCAAATAGGGTCAAGGTCTAGGCGCGTCTTCCCACTGCAGCATAAGTACACCTCAGAATCGCCAGCGGCTTACTATGGCCATCGAATTGACAGAAGTGCTTGGTGCACTGTCAGAAATCCACGCAACCCCTGCTGAAGGACTACCTGGCGAAGTTCTGCAAACGTCAGGACGAAAGGCGGGCTGATGGACCGATTGAAACAGCAATAGCAGTCATACCAAAGCTTCTTGACGTAGTAATGGTACTAGTAAGAATGGCAGACAAACCGCACTGCACACCTCTAGCAGGAGTTCCAGACTGTCGTCACAGCAGCTGTGCTGCCATGGTGGACACCCCTACCCAGCCCCAAGTAAGCTGCGTACAGGCTGTCCGCGAGCCTCCTCATCCCTCCACTGCAAATCCCAAGACTCCCAAGCCTGAGCCCCACACATCGAGAGAAGCTTTCTTGAATGCAGGTCCAAGGTCCGGAGTTGCGTGGCCTGTGTTGCACACTGCCTGGCGGGGCAGGACCGTCTGACCTCCAACAGTCTCAGCAACCATGAAAGATATGGCCGTCTCATGGATTGAGAGAAGTCCGCGTGCCGATGCACATGCATTCGGTGATTCATACTTGCAAATATCTATCTTATATACACATCATTGCGCATCCATGCATACATCAGCAGGTGAACACGGTTCTTCCACCCTTAGTGACATGTTGCACCGAGTCTTTGCAAGGACTCATGCCGAGTAAGGCACCTTTGCCACCTATGATTTGTCGCCGGAAGGCATTTTCTTTGTGCAAGATGAGTTTGGGCAGTGATCACCTTCTAGCTCGTCTGCTTTGTGGCAAGAGTTTTGCGTGGCCAAACGCTATGATGGCTGCTGATGTTTCGTGGCGATAGTAACAGCTCAAGCAACAGCCATCGACGAATGAGATCGGCAAGAAGAAGCAGTTGCGGCATTGGATGAACATGCACACCCGAATCCGCTTCCCTCGAGTTTAGAGCGGTCTCTCCCACGAGACTAATATTCAACTGTCACGTACATGCAAGGTTTCAACACATGGACAACCACAGAGTGTCACATGAAGACTTTGCACAACCCAACAATCAACTGGAAAAGGGTCGCGTATCCAAAATGTCTTTTTTTGTGTCAAAATGTCTTTT
>CAJNDV010014625.1:7729-19837 GCA_905221635.1 Symbiodinium sp. CCMP2456
TTTGGGTTTAGGGCTTAGGCCTTAGGGCTTAGGGCTTAGGGTTTAGGGCTTAGGGCTCTGGGTTCAGGGTTTAGGGTTTAGGGTTTAGAATTGCAAAGAGGGTTTTATAACACCCCTCTTCCTTCTGAGGGTCCTATGAAGCTTTGGAGTTCATTTTCAAGGTGCCTCTATCGATTTCTCATAGAATTCGAATTTTGGGGGGTTCCTTCTGAGGGTTCGATGAAGCTTTGGGGACTTCGACTTAGGGTTCCTTCTGAAGGTTCTCGGAAGCGTCGGGGTTCATTTGCAAAGGATTCTATACAACAGGGCGCTATGATGACGGTGATAACTGTCGGCATCGGCATCGTCGAAGTCCTTATAGTCAGCTTTTCGGGGGCTACAGGCCAGATAAATGAGAACCTATCCAACCCCGAAAGCCGATGAGCATGAAACCCGCAACCTGAACCCTAGACTCTATAGACAAACCTTCGGCAAAACCCTAAACACAACCCATAGAATAACTTCCAGGGAGCTTTTCAACTCATCGTTTTCTTACGTGAAAAGTCAGACTGTAGGAAAGACGAGCACTACTCATGGGACTAAATGGGGCCCCTAAGCCGCAAACTTGGCCCATCTTGGGGCCCTTAACTGAAACCCTAAACCCTAAACCCTAAACCCTAAACCCTAAACCCTAAATCCTAAACCCTCACCAAACCCTGAACCCTCAACCCCAGTCCTTAACCACCCTAAACCCTAAACCCTAAACCCTAAACCCCAATAAACCCCAGTCCCAAAAAGAAAACCCCTTCCGATGCATTCAGCAGATACAAGCCTTCCTCAAGGGCTGTCCGGAGATGTCCAAGGAAGTTACCTGAGCTGTATGCATACTTGTACATGTTTGTACAGTTGTATGTCTATATGTACATATATATATATATATATATATCTCTCTCTCTCTCTCTCGTACAACCATATAAGCATGTACCGTCTTGGGTTTAGTCTTTGCACTCTTGCACTTGGACGGGCCAGATGAGCTTCTCGGTTCGCAGCCGGCCTGAGAGTCTAGGGGTTATAAACTGCAAAAATGTCAGGGGATAAATATTTATCCCTGAACCTTACACCCTCAATCCCTTAGAACAAATCGAAGCCTTTGCTAAAACAACCTGGGTGTTCATTTGTCTCGCGGCTTCAGTGTTTCCGGACCTAGCTTTTGCGGATTACATACATAAGAGCATTCAAATATGTGTACACTGTACATGTAACTATATATTACATCATGTTCTACTCTATTATACTAGCTTAGACTATAGACTATTTGATATGGCATTACACTGTGTTGTGTTATATTGCATTAGCGCCAAACTATTAGTATTACCTTCTTGACTGGCATCATTACCGTCATGGTTTGATTGTCAATAAGACTGTTTAGCACCATCATTAGTGCTGCTACTTCTTGTTCTTATTGTTGCTGCTAGTATGACTGTTCAGGTTGTTATTGTTATTCGTATTATTATTTTGTTGTTCTCGTTGTTCTTGTTAAACAATTCGCAACCTTAGTCTTGTTCTTATTATTATCGTTCTTCTTCTTTTACACGAATAACCAGAACTAGTTGTATTCCATGGATATATGAATTTATGCGTGTGCGTTTGTGTTTATAACTATACAAGCTTGTAAAAATGTAACTGTGTACATGTATGTATCGAGAGAGAGAGAGAGAGAGAGAGCGAGAGAGAGAGAGGGAGACAGAGAGCGAGAGCGAGAGAGAAAAAAAGACACAGAGAGAGAGAGAGAGAGAAATAACTCTTCATAAGGACCCCTGAACTGATGGGTCTGCCCTAAGGCTCCAGCTCACCTGACAAGTTAATGCTCAGCTCGCAACCTATAGCTTTTAAGGCAACTGGAGATCATGGGATATGTAGCTGGCAAAAGGCCCATGACTCAAGGCATACCGGAGCCAGGAATGAGGTTTAGGCACGGTGAAAGAGGGTCGACATGAGCAGCTGCAGGAGCACGCCCCATCAACAACCCAAAGTCTGGAGATCAGTTTCTGGACGAGGGCACTGCTCCAAATTTGCAAAGTGTGCGTCTTTGTCAAGCCTGAACCATGCCATGCCCTAGGCCATTCGCCGAAGCTCCATAGCCCAAACCCTGCAGACTAGAGAAGAACAGGCCCTAACCCCGCACCCAACCGGGCCTCTCTAGACCGGGGTTGCTTTTTGAGAACCTTTCCTCACCATCACCACGTCTAGATATCCACATCTCTACAGTGTAGCCTGAAAAGTTTGCACCTCGGTTTGACCACTCCAGAGGAATCCAGTTTACGGGATATGTCATAGCATGAGGTTTGTACGCTTCTTGCTAATCCCTGTGCCTGGACCGTAATTTCTATACGGTACTACCGTATAACCCTAAACACGAAACCCCTGTTCTCCCTGTAATCACCCTGGCCCTAAGCCCAAGCCCTAATCCCTGTACTCCCTTTAGACTATATATACCTTAATCGGGTATACTCCCTATAGACACCGGCTTAAGCCCGGGCACCGTCTTCAGATGGAGCAACGCTGAAAGCAATGCCTCTGCTGCTCAGATCTACGAACCGCATCTCTGGGTCTATGGCAAGCGCCTAAGGTGGGATACTGAAGCTCTAAGTAAGTAAATATGTATGTATATATCTACGTATGTATGATTATGAATGTATGTACGTATGTAATGTGATGCCATGTAATATGTGCCTGTATGTATTATATATATATATATATATATATATGCATACACACACAAACCCAGAGCCGAGACATCCAAAGTATTCGGGCATCAGGGTATAGGCTCAGCGTTTCAAGCAACTGTGCTTGCATACTTAGCAACTTTTGCAACGGTGCATCAAATCCGAAGCATCTAAACCTTCGGTTCCGATTGCAAATGGATGTTACCTTCGATCGGCAGTGTGGTACACACACGATGAGGCTTGTACATTACGAATTGGTGTGTGTGTGTGTGTGTGAGGGACGCCCGCCGGACGTTCACGAAGGGATCAATTAACAATTCCAGTACATTGGAGTGTCCGAATCCCGCCAGTTCTTATGGGAAGCATTCTGGCTCCGAATCCCGCCAGTGTAGGAAGGGAAGCATTGGTCCTGAATCCCACCAGTACATGGGTAAGCGCGGTGGGCGTGTCGCTGAATCCGCCAACAGATTATAGGCAAAGCATTCTGCCGTGCTGCCGACCGAAGGCGGTCGTCCTGGTCCTCGTCCTCTAAAGCCTAAACCCTAAAACCCTAGAGCCCTAAAATCCCTGCATCATTGTTTTGGGATCTGCGCTAGCAGAACTGTGCAGGGCTTTTGGCTTCTGCAAGGTAGCCAGGGGCCGAGATTCTGTACTCTTCCTAAGTTTCAAGACGGAGCATGGTATGGGAGAGCTACCTCCAAAATGAGGCTTACTGGTCGGGATATGCCGAGATCTCACATCATTGTCCTTGACCTTCAACGCCCGAATGTCCAGACCTGAGCCTGTAAATCCTAAACCCGAACGGCCTGTACCAAATGCAATCTATCAGTTTAATTATCGAATGCCAAACAAACCCTATACCCTAAACCCTCAACCCTAAACCCTCAGCCCTAAACCCTCAACCCCAAACCCTCAACCCTCAACCCTTTTACACAGGCTTGATTGGAGCTCGCCCTAAACCCTCAACCCTTAACCCTGGACCCTCAACCCGAAGCCCTAAACCCTCAACCCTAACCTAAACCCCACACCCTTCGCCCTAAACCCTAATCTTGAACCCTTAAGCCCTTCTTGCCAGGGCTCTCCCAGGCTTCGCCCATCTAAGCCGCAGCACTGAAGGTCCAGCGTCCGAAGAGCTCGAGCTGACAGCTGTACGAGGGTTTAGGATTTAGGGGTTTAGGGTTGAGGGCTTAGGGGTTTAGGGTTTAGGGTTTACGGTTTAGGAGTTTAGGGTTTAGGGTTTAGGGTTTAGGGGTTTAGGGAAATTTGGGTTTAGGGTTTAAGGTTTAGGGATTCTTGGGGATGTCAGGGCGTTGAGGTTGAGCACTTGAGTGGCTTAAAGGCTCCTGGGACTTAGCACCTCGGGATCACCCACTGATAACCCCAATGCATTTAGCTCTAGCAGTTAAGTTTTTGGGCTTAATGGTCTGCAGCTTTACTTCTATTTTCGGTTCTGGGCCCGCAAATGTTTCAGGCGAGGCTTCAGGACTTCAGGGAGACTGGAGGCTTTAATGGTTCGGAGCCAGGCTGGATCGGAGTTGAGGGTTTTAAGGGGGTGTCAAGGGTGCGGGGTTTACGGTTCAGAGTTCGAAATTAGGGTCTTAAGGCTTCAGGGTTTTGGGGGTGGTGCGGCTCTTGAAGAGGTTCCAGCAGCGAGGACACAAGGCCGATAACCTGCGAACTATGGGTGCTCCCAAGCCCTACCTGGACCCCAAAACGACCCACCTTGTCAAGGACTTCTATGAGGAAATTTAAGTTTGGGCATCGAAGCTGAGAATACTCAACAAACACACTGGCCTGGGTTTGCAAGGCATATATAAGCTCTAGGGTCATGAGTCGTTCCTCTACTGCTCGTGAGACTATGAAGCTATCCCTTGAAGAAGGAAAGGTGCATTTGGGGATCTTACGCTCTGTGACCAACCTGACAAGCCCAAAGCCGTGAAGCCTGCAGCTAGGGAGATGGGAAGGGAGTTGGGGCTACAGTCGCGCCTAAGCATCACAAGTTACACCTGATCCCGTTCGGATATGATAACTTCGAACCATGCCGCACTCCAACAGCTGCGTCCAAGTGGCCGGAGCTACGCGCGAGATAGGTAGATGCGAAGACCTTCGTTTTGAGCAGACAAGTGGGAACTTCAGTTTCAAGACAGCTGCCCAGCATGCCGGATCCTAGATCACATTCTTCATACGGCCTGGCAAGGACGATCTATTTTAGGGTTTAGGGTTTAGGGTATGCACTGAAGCGAAAATCCCGAAACCCTGGAACCTGTACCCCAAAGCAAACCCTACTGACCTATGCCCCCACACCTCACTGAGAACCGTGCGCAGATCCCATGTGGCATCACCGGCTCCTTCTCCAGGCTAAACCTGACAAACATCGAGCTACACTCGGATCGGTTTTGGGCTGAAAAGATGGAGATTTCGCAGACTTGAAGCTCTAAAGCAAGCATATGTTGCAGGGTCTGTCGGAGTAAGGATTCATCCTGCGCCCTAAAGAAAAAGTTAGGATATACCACACAGAAATTCAGCCTCTCTACCTCGGCTGTCAAAACAGAACGCTGCTTGCAGCGGCTCAGGCAGGTTGTGCCAAACTTGCAAAGCCAATACTGCAAACTAGAAATGGACGGAGTAGAGCAAGGAAGCATACTAACTAGTACCTAGTGATACGGTTTAGTACTAGCTTTCCCCATTGTGTTGCAAAGCTGTGGTAGTGTGCAGTCAGCTGCTGTGCAGTCTCACACTCTGCGGATCAATGCATTGCTACGGCCCTTGCACGTACAAACCGGCTTACTGAGATCCCTGGCCCGCCACGCCAGCGATTCTCCAAACATACCTGAACCCTGCAGAACATACCTTTTGAGGTTTTGGCCTTTAAAATTTCTGGTGGGTCATGTACTGCAAAAGTGCAGTGGGGCTGGGCAGGGCCCTTGAAAAATAGAGCATATTCCGAAAATAGGGGACCCTAGTATAGTACCCTAAATAGTAGGATCCTTATTACCCCTTCTTTTCGGAAACTCCCATATCTTGACACCCCTTGGCTCCGAGGAACTCTTCCTTTGCTACACCATGGATCGGCACGCCATTGTAGGTGGTAAGGCGACCTCGCAAGGTCAACTGCATGTGGGTAGTTCTCTAAATTAGGGTCCCTTTTAGGGTCCTGTTAATAATGGTGCCGTACTATATTGGGGACCTAAAATGGGGCCTAATTTAGACAACTACCCATGTGCTTACGTCCTGCATCTTCAGGTCTGAACGTTATAGGGTTTAGGGTTTAGGGAGTATCGCAGCTTCTTTCGTAGACAGCTGATTCAACGGATTTGGGGCTTCTCAGGACACACCATCTCAAAGTGCTTTCGAAGTCCAGAATGGTAGGATCGCTCTCGGGACTCTTCTTTTCTGAGGACTACCCGGCGCTGCCACCGTCCATGGGTGGGGCGCAACGAACGCATTGGCAAGAACGCAAAGACCGCATCGAAACTCTGCTCGAAACAGCTAGTGACATGAGATGCCTCGACAGCCAGATGCATCATGATCAAGGAATGAAGCTGTATGCGCCTTGAAATGGAACAACGCGTGCGCATAGACATACTTCTAAGAGAGAATCAGCCAGTTCTGGGCGACCACTTGGGTGTTTGCTACAAGGACAACCCGTCACTCTCAAACACAAGCCCGCGTAATCTTCGATTCTCGGAATCCTAGAGACGTTTTTTATGTTGGGGTGGTTTCGGGGGTCGCACTGCGGCTGCCTTCCCTTTCCAGGGTGAGCACGGCGTCGATGATGTGCTCTGTCTCGTGGCCAAACTCATTGTTTCTGAAGTCCAGACTCTTGAGGAAGCCTCGGCTGAGGTGCCCAGGGAGCCATCTGAAAAGTGATATTCTGATATTCCTTCATTACCCTAAGGGGGTTAGGGTTTCGGGCTCAAGGGGGTTAGGGTTTAGGGCTCAACGCCCTCATCCTGACCAGCAAGCCCTATACATCCAAAAAGTAACACCAAACCCTATACACTCGTCAATGCCTGAACGCACAGCAAGTCTGCCTACGCCTAAACCCCTAAACCCCCCAAGAACCAGAAACGAAACTTCCGCAGCCAGAGCCTGCTCAAGAATAGGACCCATAAAGCCGACCAGTACATGGGTTTCAGACAGACAGGCCCCATACCTCGCCTTTCCAAAGCCCTACTACAAAGCCCCAAAAAACCCCAAGGGTCCAGGTACCCAAATAGTATATACTTTGGCCTTGAAGTAGTCCCTCTATAGGTACTCTGAGGCCAAGGTATATACTATATGGGTACATGGACCCTTCGCTAACTCGAGAGGGGTTCCCTAAACCCTAAACCCGAAGCCCTGAACCCCTAAACCCTAAAACCCTACAACCCTAAACCCCTTTATAGCACATGGACCCTTATAAGGGAACCCCTAAAATTTTTCCGAAAATAGGGGACCCTAATCTAGCACCCTTAATAGTAGGATCCTTATTATAAGGACTCCTAAAATAAGGTACCCCTAATTTTCGGAAACTCCCACATGGACCCTTAGGGAACCCCTAAAATGGGCTGACTTTTGTTTTTGTCCTGTCGGTGGTCGGAGCTTCTGCAGCCTCGGAGCGGCCTTTCTCCAGAACAAAGACCAACCTCAGAAACTCCGGGGGCTTGAAAGGGTTTAGGGTTTATGGTTTAGGGTTTTAGGGTTTCGGGTTTTAGGGTTTAGGGTTTAGGGTTTAGTTTTTATTTTTGAACTTCTTTTTCCGTCTGCAGAACCATCCACCACATCAGGGTTGAGGGTTTAGGGTTTAGGGTTTTGCGTTTAGGGCTTTGGGCTTAGGGTGTTGGGTTTAGGGTTTAGGGTTGTCCCTAACCCCCCAATGGGAACCAGATACCTACTATATAGGGTACTAGAGCCCCCAGGGCCCTGTATAGTAGGTACCTGGAGGGTTAGGGTGGGGTGTTGTTGCATACGGCTGTACGGTCTAGGGTTTAGGGTAGGGTCTAGGGTTGAGGGTAGGGTTTAGGGTTTAGGGTTTGGGTGAAGGCATGTTTTTTTCGTTTCAGGGGGTTACGCTCTATGGGTTTGAGGAGTAGGATGCGAAGTTGAGGGTTTCGGTGCTCACACCTCAAAGGGCGGGTGAGGGATCAAAAACAAGTTATCACGGACCGGGTAACGACGGAAATCAGGCCGAAAAGAGCATCAGTTCGAGCCGCAGGTATGATTAAGGCTACTGCGTGTGAAGTGTCATCGTGCAACTACTGGCCGTACTGTTGCAGTATGTACGACTAAGTCACGATCAGCAATGACTATCAAGATTCTTGCTACTCGCTAAACCTCAGCGCAAAGATTGCACATTACCCATAGGCTCCATGGTAGTTCCTTTTTTGTGTTTACCTTGAAGGATCCTAAACATAAACCAAAAACAGGAACTATAATGGAGCCTATGGCTAGTTTCACACAACACTGCTGACACGTCACAGCGGGGCCAGAAACGACCGGTCCATGACGACCTTCGGCCCGTTTAGGTCCAGAACATCTCCTGAGCCGTCCTGCAGGAAAGGTAGCTTAGCACTCTTTCTTCTGAAAGAGCTGAGAAGCTTAATGTCTTCATTACTATGAACCATGATGGAATCACGACTAGTCATAGTTGTAGTAGCATGGTTAGTCTTGTTTTTTGCAGGCCGTGCGGTTATCATACTGTAGGAGCGTCCCCTTCCCTGGAAGAGCACTGAGATGCGCTGAGGGCTGAAGCTGCGCCATTGGGTTTACCAGAGTCCGTGAAACCCCCGCTTTGAGACCTATAAGATGGATTTCCCCAAAGGGTCCTCGTGTACCTGTGGAATACTTCCCCAAAATCATAGACGTCACTGCTACCCTACTTTCTACGACTATGTAGGTACTTAGGGTCGTATGGGTTCGTATACCTAGCTTTGGACTGAGTGAGGCACAACCCCCTACCATGGATCCTTTACAATGCGTGTAGCCTCCCCTTTCGACATCAAGCACACATAATGACACAGCTGGTGCCTTACACCACCCACCCCTCCCATGCATATACTCCCGCGAGGATCCGGGTCTCTTTACACCCAACGGCCATCCTTACTATGGTTTCTGGTGCTTGGCATGGTCAAAAACTGCGGTATGCATACATGTGTGTATGCATGCATGTGTGTGTGAGTTTGTTTGCTTGCCGTTGCCTTTGCCGCTTTCGGGCATCCAGGTTTCACTGGTTATGCACACAGCTACAGCAGCGGCTTATCATATATTATCAGACCGTGCGCTCACAGCCTACAAAAAAACATAGAAAGCTACAAAAAGCAAACAGACATACACATATCTATCTATCTATCTATCTATAATACACACATTTCATAGAAGTATCGCTTCTACATGAGAACTTACATCTATAAGACTTTCTTCTAAAGAAAGTTGGGGTTCAGGCGCCTTAGAGTTGAAGGCCTTAAGGGTCGCAGGCTGGGAATTCGGGGGGGGGGGGATTGTAGCAGTTGTTGGCGCTTCATGTCACATGCACTGAGTAGACGAACGGAACAAGAAAGGTCTCCATAATTACTCGATTCGCTGATTTTTTCTAGGATTATAGGTGCTCTTTCAGCTGAAGCCCAAATATCCTAAAACCACATTGGCTTTCGGGGTGCGTTGGTTCTTTAGGTAGGGTCCTGGATCCTAAGCCCTTCTGTGTTTGGCGCTCACACTGGGACAATCCAAGCGAGGCAGGGAGGGGTCAGGGTTTAGGGGTTCTAGTTTCGTGTTTGGAGGAATAGTCGGGTTCGACCGGCACCCCGAAGGTATCAGGGCTGATGAACCTTGAGGCAATCCCAAACCCGATAATCCCTAAGCACTATAAGCCTTGCGAGCCCTATAACCCTGTGAGCCCTGCACCCCAAACCCTGCACCCCAGGCCCTTTTCAGCAAGCCCTAAACTTTAAACCCCAAACACTAAACCCCAAACCGCCCAAAACGTTTACCCTGAATCCTGAAATCCGGCTTTTGGCTCGGAGTCTCTTTACAGGAAATGCCGGAAAGTTGGAACACCACTCTCCCGGTACAATCATGGGAAATCCATGTTCCAACTTTCTGCGAACTGCGAACCACTGTAGGTAAGGAAGGTCCTCCATATCGCGTGGAAAAAGGTTGACTCCTTTGAAGCACACCTGGCTTGGGGTTCAGGGCTTAGGGTTTACGGTTCAGGGTTAAAGTTCAGTTTAGGCTAGGGTTTAGGGTTTAGGGTTCAGGGTTAGAGTTCAGGGTTCTAGGTTCAAGGTTTCAGCGCTCGCGCTCCTAGGGTTCGGGGGTTGAGGTTTTGCAGGGGGGCTCTTCGCTCCGAGGGTGAAGCAAAGGAATGCTTTTCTCCGGGCATTGGGTGTAAGGTATACTTTATGTAACAAGCCAACATCTGGGTGAAGGGCCTTGGAAGTGAGGTCCCTAAATTGGTATTCCCATTTAGGATAGCGCTGTCGGTTGGTATTCAGGGGCCCTTCGAGTCAGAATCCCGTCGAGATCGGGAGGTTAAGTTGTGGGTTTAGGGTTTAGGGTTAGGAGTAAGGTTTCCTCTGAACTCTGAAACCACCTCAGGCTCTGCTCTCACGTCTATACAGAAGGGCTTCCAAGTCTAAACCAAACGAGTTCTAACCTAGATGCTAACCCCTTGTCACTTGTGGATAGAGGGGTCAGTATCTGAACCTAAGACCCAAACCAACCATCTCTACAGATATATAACTCCCGAACTTACCTAACCCTAGGTCCTGCCCCAGTACCCAAAGGCACCGAAAGCAAACACAATCATGGCCCAACACCGTTCAGGCTATTACTCTACATTTGGGGTCCGGGCAATCCTGAAACACTAAACCCTAAACCATAAGGCCTAAACCAAACCAGAGTGTCCTAGAGTTCCAAAAACTTGGTTCCGTCTTTCACAGCCTCGTCCAGTGCTGGGCAGCCGCTGCCCCGGAGTTGTCGCAAACCTCGGCCCCAAAATTGTTTGGGTTAAGGGTTGAGGTTGTGGAATTTAGGGCTTTGGTTACATTCCGCTTCTGGGTCGGGGTTTTCAGGCTGTAGTCACGATAATTCCTCTAGCAACTCGGCCAGGACTTCAGATAGGTCCATTACACACCATTTTTGCGACCCCTAACCGAGGCTTGAGAGGACGGTGCTCAGGGTTGAAGGCTTCTGTTTGCTTTCGTGTTCCCTAAACCCTAAACCCTAAACCCAAAGGGTTTAGGGTTTAGGGTTTTGGGGGTTGAGGCTATCGGCCCGGGGGCCGGAGTGCACAGCGCATGGCCTCATGTTCTGCCACAACCCCTCCGACCCCGCACACACCACAAGAAATGCCTATCTCAAGTCACGTAGGCACCCCATTCTTCGAATTCGGGCTACATGAGTGTAGCCGCGCATGTAAGATACAGGTCTGAAGAATTACTAATTCTAGTCTCAATCTAATCTAATTGCTAAGGCCCCTGTGTTTCTGTAGAAAAAACCCGGACCGCCAATCTTGGGGTGTGGCCAGGCCCTACATGAAGGGTTTAGGAATCGAAAGCCCTAAGACGTCCAAAAGCCTACAACTTCAAACGCCCAAACCATAGTCAAGCTACTGTCAACAAGGTCCTTCACCGTATCCACGGTGAGGTTTGCACTGACCTTCACCACTTGCAACTTGGGCCGGGGAGGGGGGGGGGGGCTAGGATCTAGGTTTGTTTTTGCCTCCCACCTACATAGGACAAGCTCGCGTTGCAGGGTTCAGTCAGAGAGCGCAGTGGAGTTCGTCATGTTGCAGCATATGGCAGATCGCCAAAGAACATTAGCAGGTATTCAACCATACACAGCTATGACTCTAAAGCCCGCATCAACACTCGGCTTTCTGGCACTTCTGGGATTTACGGTTCGAAGTTGCTGGCCTCTAGAAGGGTAAACCAAATAGTTTGGCTAGTCTTTTTTTGCATATGGGGTATATCTTCTAGACTCTAGACTCTTGGTTGAGGTCGCAAGCGAACCCTGCTTCTCACTCTGGTACTTAGGCTGTCTGTGACTCCGAAACCGCACCTGGAAGTGCTTGTGCACTCCCATGCACTCCCTTTAGATTTTGTGGCACTACCAAAACCGGTGCTTATCAAGATTCACTGATGGGCTTGCGCATTTCACAAATATAGTTTAAGCGAGTATAGGCAACCCGAAAGCCTAAAAGCTCCAGTGGGGGTATGTGCTAAGCACAAACACCGAATCCCCAAATCTACGAACAGCAAATCCACACCCGAATCTCGGAACCCCAACACCAACAAACAATAGAACAACAGAATAGAACAACCTGCAGCCCAACATCGCACAAAACACGAGAAGCCACGACCCTACCCTAAACCCTAAACCCTTTTTGCATCGTGCAATCGCCTGAATATCCGAGCC
Organism: Symbiodinium sp. CCMP2456; assembly: GCA_905221635.1. Taxonomy (NCBI): domain Eukaryota; class Dinophyceae; order Suessiales; family Symbiodiniaceae; genus Symbiodinium; species Symbiodinium sp. CCMP2456. The sequence continues at coordinate 19,831 of CAJNDV010014625.1, forward strand.
CGCAGAA
>CAJNDV010014625.1:26998-40478 GCA_905221635.1 Symbiodinium sp. CCMP2456
CCCTAAACCCGAAGCCCTGAACACCTGAACCGTGAACCCTAAATCCGAATTGCCCCCTCCTCAACCCCGAAACTCAGAGCTTGGCGGGTGTATGGGGTTTAGGGTGGTTTAGGGGATGAAAACCCTCATAACCCTAAGTAACCCAAAAATCCTAAACCCTCAAAAAACCCAAACCCCTAAACCTCTATAACCCTAAATATGGAACTTTCCCCAAATCTTAGGGCCCAGTTTTTGAGCCTTACAGCAAGCTGGGACTGAACAGGGTCCTCAAACCCCAAACCCGACCCATGGCTCAGGACACGGCCCTAATTTTCCTTCCTAAACCCAACACCCTAGATCCCAAACCAAAAGCAGCTGCAGCTGGGGTTTAGGGTTTTGGGTCAAACAAACCGGTTAAAATTCAGAAAACCGTAGACTGCGGAGACCCGAAGCCTGAAAACCCTTTCAACCAGCCTCGATAAAAAACGACCCTTGACCCCGACCCCCGAAACCGCTTCAACCCGAATTCCAAGACTCTAGACCCCAAACCCTGAACCCAAACCTCAGAACCTCAGAAAAAAAACATAGACCCCAAACCCATATCCTAAAGTTCCTAACCGAAACTTATGCCTACTGAACCCTAAACCCTAAACCCCTAAACCATAAGTCTTAACGAAACCGAACCCTCCACCGGCCCTCAGAGCATAGAGGTCTTCGCGAATAAGCAGATCGAGGCTTTTGGATTCGGGAACCCTTTAGGGTTTAGGGTTTAGTCATGGGCCTAGGCCCCCTACAGCCTAAACTCCAATAAACCCTACAGTAAAACAGCAGAAGCAAAGCACTACAGTTCATACCACAAGCTCACTGCAGCCTCAACGTGCATGTAAATGCAAAGAACACACATGAACCGGCACAGAAACCCTAAACCCTAAAGGCCCTAAAGCCTATCTTCAAAGGAGGATCGCCCCCATGCCCGCCACACAGCGATTCTTCAGCTCCCGTGGCTGAATACTCCAAACTCACGAGCTTGCTCCATCCAAGGCTCAGGCACAACTTGGGAAGTACTGACCTTGTGACGTTTAGCAAAACCTAGAACCTCTGATGGTTGACACTGCCTGACGAATGTCCGACCAACACCTCAACCCTAAAACCTAGTGTCGAGGCCTTAACAATTAGAATAGGGTTTTTTCGGGGCCATTATACTAATTACAGTTTTAATAAGGAGCCCCCCCCAAAGCAGTATTGGTACCTATTCTTGAGGCCCCGATATTACACCCTAAACCCCGAACCTAACAGACCGAAGTCTCCATCAACCCTTGCCCCCCAAAATACTGATGGACAAAATTCTGCATGACCCAAATATAGTATAGTACCATAAATCCCATAGTTTAGGTATATAAGGTCATGCAGGATTTTGTCCATCAACCGTAGTATAAGTAATTACTTAGGCCCCTGCACAGGCCTGAACTGGAGGTGGCAGATGCAGTGGTACGTGAAAGTCATCCTCAGAGGCCAGGCTTTTTGGTTTTAGGGCTTAGGGTGTGGCATCTAGTTTGAATGGGAAAATAAAGGAGCTTTAATGATTAGAATAAGGTTTCTGGGTCCTTGTTGGCTACAAGTTTAAGGGATTAGGGCTTACTGGGTTTTGGGTTTCGAGTTCAGGGAGGGCGGAGGCATGTGCCAACTTAGCACCTAATACTTAGAATACGGCTGGGGGTACATTCTGCTGTACTTCTAATACTTCTAACCGTATACGGGGATACTATTAGTAGTTATTCCGAGTCCTCTATTACCATTGGACCCTGTAAGGGAATAAACATGCTAAAACACTACCAGCTACCACACGTCAACTGCACAACCATGCCCTATACACAAGCCTAAAGCCTACAGCCTAGACTGGACTCTGCAGGCTTGGGGTGTGGAGTGCAGGGTGGAGAGTTGCAGGTGCCCTGAACCGGCCATGGTCTGATGCTGTAGCGACCCAGACCACCCACTGCTAAGCAAGGAATATACCTGCAGATTCATCTGGCCATTGAAGGTGCATTCCTTAATTGCAGGAAGTTGGTTTAACCCTGTTGAAGAACCAATCAAAAAACAACCAACCAAGCAACCAACCAACCAATTAATAAGTCAACCAATCAATCAATCAGTCAGTTAACCAATCAATCAACCAATGAGCCAAACCTTCAGCTAGTCGATTTAAGCTCGAAGAGTATGAATACATCTGTGCATGTATGTATGTATGTATGTATGTAGGTATGTATGTATGTATGTATGTATGTATGTTTGTATGTGTATGTGTATGTGTATGTGTATGTGTATGTATATGTGTATGTATATGTATATGTATATGTATGTATGTAGGTATGTATGTATATGTATATGTACACATGTATGTATATATGTATGTGTATGTGTATATGTATGTATGTATGTATGTGGAGTAGGCATGCACACACGGTTCAATCTTTTGGTTGAACTACATGCAGCTATATGTTTATACTGTTTTTGGCGTTTGTTCAGTTATGTGGTACAGTTTCTGGCTCAACATATATGTTTATATGTGTACATGCCTACATACATGTATATATATATATATATATACATAATTACATACACAGTCCTTCTCTCTATATAAAGATCTCTCTCTCTCACCATATAACGAAGCATGGAAGCCAACCTTGCTCATTTCTCGGCGTTCAGCAAAACCGTAGTTCGGCGACCCATCCGGCGGAACCTATCACCCTGCGTGGATTGCGCTCGAATGACTAGCAACCTCCAGCCCCACTCACCCCAAATCCAAGAACCTAAATCCCAAGCACTACAGGGCTCAAATCAAACTCAAACAGCCGCAAAAGGCAGGAGGAGCTTCGAGTCTGGCTGTCTGCGTCCAGCTGCGTGATAATTAAGACTTCATGAGTGGGTGTAGGGTGGCAACTCTCGTGAGATCCGCGTGCGGCATGAGGAGCTTCTGCAAATCTGGTAACAGGAATCTAGACGCCATACATGCTGTTGAAGATGTTTGCGACTCCAAACCCCCCGAATCCAAACCCAGAAGAAACCACAAACTCTTGAACTCCAGATTCCAAACCCAGAAGAAACCACAAACTCTTGAACTCCAAATGCTAAACGCATTCCTACGGGGTTTTCAACACATGCCACCACAACTATATATATATATATATGCTCGGCCATGCAGCTGTCCGCGCATCAATGACCTGGCGCCCCCCCATATGTTCACGGGGACGGGGGTCCCACGCGGTATCCGGTCCGGTTTAGGGTCTTGGGGTCCATGGCCCCAACCCCAAATTGTAGTTCCTTTTTAGGATTACCTTACGGGATCCGAAATATGAACCACCAAAGAAGGAACGACAAGGGAGCCTTTAGGTAGCTACTAGCTCCACGGGCGCCCAAGGCCAGACAAGAGACTTTCACCCTCAATGATTCATGTAACTACCCATAAACCCCACAGCAGTTCATTTTTGTGGTTCGTATTTAGGATCCTATTAGGTAATCCCAAAAAGGAACTACTATGGGGCCTAGTAAAGGCCCCCTGCCCAGACAGGAGTCCGGGTGCTGCCTCCGGAAGTTTCCGAAAATAATAAGGGGTACCTTATTGTTTTTTTTTTTGGGGGGGGTCCTTAGCATAAGGATCCTAATATTTAGGGTACTGTATCAGGGTCCCCTATTTTCCGAAAAACCCCTGCATGAAAGTTCATCGGTTCACTTAAAGGAGAGTCGCATCGGGAGTAATGCAGTGATCAAAAAACAGAGCATTTGCTTCAGCTGCAGTACATATGCCTTCTTATGATGATGCTGTACGACGCGTGCGTGCTGCAACCTTATAGATCTTCTCACTAGAACTCATAAGGAGCACCTTCCTTCCTGATTGGAGGTACTGACTACCGCAAACCGAAAAACCAAACCCCTCAACCCGGGCTCCAGAGAGGCACCTTCGATGGAGCCAGCTTTCTCGGATGGAAAAAGCCAGGTCCAAGGCGTTGACGCAGCCCTGGTGGCGCATTGCTTTGTGAACATGCAAGGGGTCTACGACAGCAGTACGTAGTTATGAAGCTCTTAGAAACAGTCTATGAAGTTTCCATGGTGTTGTAAGGTTCCCACAAGCCCGAATTCCCTGATGGTGTCCTAGAGAAGGTCCTGGATGAAAGGGTCAGCCCTGAAAACGAACTCTCAACCACACGAAGAAACGGCGCAAGCTGGATCCCTGTAGCAGAAACAGCAGAACCCACATAACTATACTCGGAAAAAAACACCATGGATGAAGACGGTGCCCATCAAGGAACACTGCCTGAATCATTTGAAAAGGCCCTACATACTGCATCAAGAGGTGTTGGGCTGAATATTATCAGGAAAATGCATGAGAACATCCTCAGACCTACAGGAATTCCTGATTTTAGGGGCCGCCACTGAACCCAAGGAACCGCTACACGCGTGAACAATAACTCTCCAACAAAGGACGTCCGCCGCTGGTAGACTTGAACGAGTTCCATAGAGGCCCCCCTGTTCGAAATCTTGCTAATACCGGGGCCTGACTACCTAGACTGTGCGATTTGTCAATCAGTGGATGATAGGGGATGTCAATAGTTATCATTCTGATCTCCAGATTTAACTAGAAGGGTTCTGGATTTAGCATGGTGATGGTAAACCTCCATGAGCCCTCCTATTCTTACGAGCCGTTGTTCATGGAAATCTGAACAAATCAGGCAAGAAGCATTCAATTGCAAGACCTTTGAAGAACCGCGGAGCCTTAAATACCGTAAGCCACCTCGCTAACCCCCCTTTCCAGACCCCGCATGCCCTTGACGTACACATGGAAGGTTTCAAGCAGCGCGCCAGCCCTCAACCCTGAAAGATATACATCCCTCCAAGTAATCAAATCAAAGCCGTGAATATATTGGACTTGCTGTAAATGTATATAAATAAAAAAATAAAAATAAATAAATAAATAAATATATACAAAAAATATATATATATATATGTATGTATATGCTCTCGGGTCCCAGGACACCCACCCCCCTCCCCCCCATGGTATCCCCCCCGCCCCCATGGTAATCCCCCCCTCACGCATGTCGCCTGCTGCTGCGGATTGGGGTGTCGCCCCACCCCTGCCCCCACCCCCTATGGCACCCAACCCCTGCTCCTTGCTCCGTGCAGAAAGCAGCAATCTGCGCATCAGACATGAATTACAATGCTTAACTACGAGTGTTGTATGGCGATGGTGATGGTATGGTGGCAGCCGTTCTTTCGATGGTACTGATGATGAAGATGACGACGACGATGCTGTTCAGCATGAAGTCAAAAATGATCTGATTGTCGACTGGCGAGCCATGAGCAGTATCACCGGCAGCAGGCACAACTGCGAACAACGCCAACCAAAACCTCAGCTAAGGGCGGGGATGCCACCACAAGCCCCACCCAACAAGGGGGGGCGGGGGTGGCGGGGAGGGGGGCGGGGGAGGGGGCGTGTGGCAGCCCTGCATCATATATATATATATATACATACATATGTATACACACACACACTAACCCTAAACCCAGAACCCCAGGCCCCAAGCCCTAAACCCCTTTTGCACAGACTTGTACATGTCCGCCTGGTTCTCAGACCTAAACCCTAAACCCCTATGAGCACCTCCTGGGTCTCGAGGCGAAGTAGCAAGCGGTCGAAGGCCTAAAACGGATAATGTCGCTCACGCTCAGATAGTCCAGGCGAGGCATGTGGTATGTTAGGGGCTTGGGGTTTAGGGGTTTAGGGTTTCGGGTTTAGGGGTAGACTGCCGGCTCGAGGCACATTATAGTATACTTATCACCGTACGAGTAGTACTTGTAATTATGTAGGCTTCTTTATTGCATGGTTGTTTTGTTCTTTGCAACGGAGTTCTTACGGTTGAGGGGTCAGGACCTTTCTCTGCGTTCGAAGAACTTCAGGTTCAGGGTCTCCTTGTTAAGGATATTAAGGATTTAGGGTTCAGGATATTTTGGTAGGACGGCATTTGGGCTGTCGGTTGTTTGTATGCAATATTGCTAGGATTGCACAGGAATTCTTTCGGATTTGGGGTTCCTTAGGAATTCATAGGATTTTGGGTTGGGCATTCGTAAGGTTTCGCGTTTAGGGTCTTTGTCAGGCTTCTGGAGCTTGAATAATTAGAACAGGGTTTGGGGGTGCGTTATCGTGTGAACATAGACGGGCAATGTTATTCTATGTGCGGTTAGATTCTATTATCTCATCTTATACTATGCTTGTTATAGTATACTACACTAGATTATCTTATACCGTACTCTATTCTAGACTGATGCAGTATGGTCTTGTATTCTATATGTTAGCTTTTGGTATTCTTCTTGGGTTGGCGAAAATGGATTCCAGGTCCAACCTTGAAGCATCTGAAAAAGGCTAAGGTTCAACGATCGAATCAGGACTCGACGGGTATACGGGTATGCCCCTGTTTCTTATGGTCATGTCGCCGTAGAGCTGTAAAGAGGACTCATGCATGTGTCTTCGCATTGCACATGGAGCCTGGACCGCCCTCCCGGTCGAAGTATCAGAGGGTCAGATGGGGAAAACAACCTTAAACCCTCGACCTTAAACTCAACCGACAACCCTGAACCCCAAAGCCCCTAAGCCCTAAACCTTGAACCCTAAACCCGAAAGCTCCAACCCTAAACCCTAAACCCTACCAAAAAAGCAAGGTAGAAATTCGAGCCAAGCCGAAAATAAGCGAACAGCGCTGGTCGTATACTCCTCGACTTCTACTCTATTTTCGGTGAATCCAAAAGCCCTTCAGACTATGCTGTTTCACATGGTACTACATGATATCATGACATGTATAATATTCACATATATACATATGTATATATTTGCTGTGACCTCAGATTTTAGATCTATTCCATAGCATCATCTTTTGCTATAGCATGTTATCATAGAACCGACTCTAAAGACTACCCTTCAGAACCCGAAAGAACCCAAACCAAGGGCCGAAGTAGTCCCAGAGTCCCAGATGAGGAAAAGGAGAATCACTAAGGTTTAGGGTTTAGGGTTTAGGGTTTAGGGTTTAGATTTTAGGGTTTAGGGGTTGGGGTTTAGGTTTTAGGGCTTAGGGTTTACGGGCTAGGGTTTAGGGGTTAGGATGATCTTCAAGCAAAGCATTTGGAATCAAAGCACCCATCATCGTAAACTCTTGTTCCAACTTTCTGGAGTTCACTCTACCAATCCCAAAGTATCTCGCAAAAAAAAACGAACAAAAGCCTAAAAGCCCATGAACCCCCCGAAACCCTAAACCTAAACCCTAAACCCTAAACCCTTACCACACCCAAACGCACCGAGGCGAGGCGCCTGCAGCGACGTATGCCGCTCGGCCGCATTTGGCCGAGCAAAAGACTGAAGGAACCTTGGGTTTAGGGTTTAGGGTGTAGGGTTTAGGGTTTAGGGACTTCTTCTTCTTCTTCTTCTTCTTCGGAGGTGGTGGCGGTTTAGGGTTTGGTGTTCAGGGGTGGCATCCTGTAACCCTCTAAGCCCCAACCCTAAATCCAATTTAGGGATCGAAGGGATGATGCGACCAGCAATTCAGCCCTCTCTGATGCGCAATCCCTGAGCTAGTAAGGCAGGCGGCTGCTGCCTTTGACTCTCAGAGCCAGCAGCAGCTTGAAGACAGAGTGGAGCACGTGTCTGGCACAAAGCTTTAGATGGATTAAAATCTAAATTTTTAGGTTAAGCACCCATAGGACCAAGTTTATAAATCCATATTTTGAGTCATCCCGGGGAGTTTTATTGTAATTCAAGATACTTAAACACACTTCCTCAGAGCACCAAAAATAGCAGAGTGAGCCTTCCGGGATCTCGGCAGTCAAAGGCATGCTCGATGGACTGCTCGGTGCAGTAATTACCCTAAGGGTCCAAGTACCCAATCTGGGTTGTAGTTTGGGGGCCCTGAAAAGTATTTATGAACAGGTACCTCTTTAGAAACCACATGGGGAATTTTTAAAGTTCCCATATTGCCACCAAGTAGTAATCATATACTCTCCCAGATATCAATCCGCAACCAAAATACCCTATTTTTGGGTCCTTTGGACCCTTAGGGTTATGATTATTCTTTAGCACTTCCGGCTACGTAGCCCTGGACCCCGAATCCGAAAAACCCTAAGCACAAGCCCTCGACTCAAAACGCCGAAAATTAAACCCTCAACCCAAGAACCCAAAAACTTCAGCCCTAAACCCCCAAACCATACACTCAAACGCCCCCTGAGCCCTGAGGAGCCCGAGCTTTATACGCCTCAACATGGTAACGCAACCATACGGTTGATGATGTAAATCCTGCAGTTCCCAAAATAAGGAATACACCATAACTCCGATCCAGAGTTTAGGATCCTTAAGGTAATGCAGGTTTTTTTATCATCAAGAGTAGTGCAACCATGCTCCGGAAGACCAGGACCGAACCCCCGCTTCGCCGATTCTTGTGGTCGGTTTAGGCTTTAGAGGCCTTAATAATTAGAACAGGGTTTTGAGGTATAGTCTATACCATAATTGTAATAAGGAACCCCCAAAATATATAAATAGGATAGATAGGCTTAGGATTTTGGTGCATGGCTCCATGAGCCTCTGGGCAGCTTAAACCCATGACAAAACAGAGGTGAGCAGTTTAGGGTTTAGGGTTTAGGGTTTATAGTATTTTCTGGGTTTCTGTCCTATCAAAATGCGACAAAGAAATCCTAAAGAAACACCCCAAAGGTTTGGTTTCGGGACTCTGAGGGGGTTCCGGGCCCTTCCTAAACCCTAAACCCACGGCCTCAACCTGGAACAAATTGGCGCCCGTGGTGTACCGGCAGAGCAGGAAACGCAGAATCGCGCCCTCCACTATGTACAACTTCAGGCAATACCTGAGCAGCTGCTTCGGCAGGCCGTTAGTCTGTCTTACCAGAGGGTGCTGTACAAATATCGGAGAGAGTGTCAGGTTTCTATTACTATCATTCGTATTTAGTTCTCAGTACCTATATAGTAGAATGCAAGGCTTCTACCAAAGGCATTACCATTATGATTTGGGGAAGCATCCCCTACAGTAGATAGGCGCTTAGGACCCTTTGGACATTCACACAAAAGCGAGGTTTGTGAAAACCATGTTGCGAGAGTCTACCCGAAACCCTAAACCGGCGGGTCTTGCCTAATATAGGGGCCTCAGTACTTAGAATAGGGTTTTGGGGCCCATTCTACTATACCTATTCTGAGGAAGCCCCATAATAGACCCTTTTAACCTGGACTATGCATATGCCAGGAACCGAGGCGCCGACTCTAAAAGGTAAGCCCTAAATCCCTAAGCCTAAACCGCTAAACCTTAAAGCCCCTGCATTACCGACTGTGCTGCCAGACTGGACGTGAAGCCTTCATCACACTTCGAAGCTCAAATGTCGACACACCTAAACTCGCGCCTACAGCTCCGGTTGCTTATCTTTTTGCAATGCGGCACTATGAATCCAGTGAAGTAGGCTTAAGTGTAAGTTTCGGACAGGAACCCTAAACCCTAACACTTCAACAACTGACCGGTTGCTCCATTGGCCCGGTAAACTCTGCGCCCACCAGAGCCAGCCGAAGAATTGCGAGGAAGCACCAGAAAAGCACAAAGCAATGAGTGTCCGAGGAGCCTTACTTGGTTTAGGGTTCGTATTATGATGGTATCGGTGCTTATGCGATTGCTGCTGTTGCCTCTCTTCTTATAACAGCAGGTGCTACCACTGCTGCAGTTGCTGCTACAGCTGCGGCTGCAGCTGCTGCTGCAACACCAGAAGCGGCAGCAGCGGCAACAACAACAACAACGACAACGATCAAGGCGAGACGAGACGACTACAATACCACCAGCAAGCCCCAAACAGCCAAACTCAAGAGCAATATGCTGCGCAAAATAAACAGTCACCAGCATCCAATGCCTCCGCCACAGCTGCCACTGCCACCACCAGCAGCCAACTACCATCGAAAAGCAGCCGCCACCGACAGCACCAGCAAATGACAAGCGAGCCCGGCAACCATGCAGAACACAGCACCGACACATTGGTGTCAAACCACCAACGGACATGTTGAGAGAAAACAGCAGAAGCATGAGCATGAAGGAAAGGCAAGGTGATGGTGTTCTTCTAAACCTGAACTACCCCTGGGTTTAAATGCAGTCTCTGTCTATGCGGCTCCTGTATACCCTTTCAATGCCACCCCTGAAACCCCAAAACCAACCAGTAAGCTCAAACTGTCAGACTCCCAAGATTATAAATTCCAGGAAACTGTCCATAAGCGGCACCCAGAGCAAACAGTAGACTCCACCGATGACCAAAAGGCCCTCTGCCACTAGCTGGGCATGCCCGAAGAAAAGCACTGGATACCTGGGCTGATCTCGCTGGCCACTTTAAGCCATACGTAAGTCTGGAAGTCTGGTTGCGGTTCTTTCTGATCAAAGCTCTATGCTTCAAGTATAGTAACTATAGTACTCCTTTTTCGAGAACGGCCCAGATACAGGTAGCAGACCATAGTTGTGCAGGCCAAGAACTTGAACAGCCGCCTGCTAGCACCTGGATCTTCTAAGATGTAGATGTTGGCTTCTGTGATACAATCCATGGAGCACCAGCTCACGATTCCGGCGAGCATCAGAACCATGGCACCAGTGCCTGCCACCGTGACTGATGGCATCTTCCAGATGTGATCATCCTGAACGGTATGCTGCATGTGCAGCAGCTTCGGAATAAACGACAGAGCGCAGTAGCCCAGGTAGATGACACGACTTCGATGGCGAACGCCAGCTGACACGTCGTCGCAACACCAGAAGTTCTGCAACGACTCCAGGCTGAAAAAGCACGGCGCGCCAAGTTTCATCGTGACTTTGGAAGAAGAGGACATCTTCGAAGTAGATGCATGCATTCAGGGTTCGGCCGTTCGGGGTATTCTTTCCTGATGACCTGACCCCTTCAGCATCTGGGCCGAAATATGCGCGTGTTTGGGGATTTAGAGGGGTGTATTGGAGTCTAGGGGGATAGATTTCTAGGACAATTTTACGGACAAAAATCCAGAGAATACTGATTCTAATAGACACGAATACTTTTCAACCCCTATCCAACTCCTAGCTAGTTCCGTCTCTTGGGTTACCCCACCCTCTATGGTTAGATCCTTGCTAATATGTTTGGATAACCCAGAGAAGGAACTGAACGACACGACACGGGTGACTACATATATGTAAAGTCTCATAGGGCTCAGTAAGGCTATACTTCAGGTTGTAATTCGGATAACCCTACTTAAGGTACTTCTAACCCCATAATCATATCCGTATTTACTAAGTCCAATGAGCCCCAAGCAGCTACATCACGGTCCGATCTCGCAAAGCCCTACACCCTAAACCCTAAACCCGACAGAAGTCGGCGGTCAACTTCGGATTCGGGCCCTGCCCAGTTTTGCGAAGACCAGGGAAGGGTATGGCAATTGCCCAAGGGGTCCTAAGAACCTTTCTGGGGCAAAACCATAATCGTAACTCCGACTATAGGAACCCTACATTCTGCTAAGGAAGTACTCTAAACTCTCTGGTTTTTAAGGCCTTAGAAATGCAGACTGAGGGTTTCGATAAGGTTTTGAGGTTCCTTTAGGGGTCCGGCAATAAGGATTTTCCTGCTGGGGGTTTAAGGGCAGGGGCCTTAGCACTTGGACTAGGCTTTGCATGAGGGCTCTGCAAAGGGGTAGGGTTATAGCGGGTTTTAGGGTTCTAGGGTTTGCTTGAGGGCTCTGCAAAGGGTTAGGGTTATAGGGGGTTTAGGGTTTAGGGTTCTAGGGTTTGCTTGAGGGCTCTGCAAAGGGTTACTAGAAAGGTTCCTACACAGGGTCTATGATATAGACCGTAGTATTTGGAAGAACGCTTTGGAGTATATGGTGCTACAATTAGATACAACAGGGGATGCCACAGATTGATGATAGCGCTTGCTTAGGCCCCTGTTTTACTGAAAGCTTCAATGCACGCAACAAGAAACCCTGAGCGCGAAACGCTAAACCCTAGACCCCAAACTCCCCTGCACAAGAACTGTGATACCTATGACATAGACATATATATATATATACAGATATATGTATGTATGCATGCATGTATGTATGTATGTATGTATGTATGTATGTATGTATGTATGCTTTGAAGGTGCTTCGGAGCCTTACCCCGCCCCGACAGCGGCTCTTAATGTCCTGAAAGCGAATCGGCGTGGCGCCAAGCTTGACCAGAGACAGTGCCTGGCAAGCTCGGACCCAGAAGAGGGGACCCCCGAACTCTAAGCTTATGGTTTACCTTAACCCCAGATAACCTGTGGTTTCAAGGAAATATATAATATAAACAAAGCTCATGATAAGGAACCCTAAAAGGACAGTTTCTTTAGGGTCCAGGTTGTGTTCACATGTTCAAAGAGCTTTAGGGTCGAGGCTATAGGCTTGAGGGTTTAGGGTTTAAGGTTTAGGGATGTCAAGTCCCGCAGCAAGCGCAGGCGCGCCAGTTAAACACATGCGAAATGTGCACAAAACTGCAGAAGTAACTACCATCATACGAATTCCATACCCAAAATTAAACCCTGCCCTACCCTGAAGACTCAGGCCACAGTTTTGAATCAGGAAATGGACTGTTGCAGAAGCTATGTTGAAGTCCTCTGTTGCTCCGAGCTACACGTGTGATCAATGCCCAGGTCCAGGAATAATGCAACAGATGTCCTTTGGACAGATCCCTCACTCCGAGCGACTACAAGTTCACGCTACCAAACCCTTGCACCCATCTAACCCTAAACCCTAAACCCGTTTACACCTGGACTACGCATATGCCAGGAACCAAGGCGCCGACTGTGCTGTGGACTCGGAAACCCTAAACCCTAAACCCAAAGCCCTAAACCCTAAACCCTAAGCCCATGCAGTCGATCCTGCGCCCGGGAACTTTCAGTGTTCCTAGATCAAAACTACTCCATCACCCTAAAAGTCACCAAAAAAACGCCTAAACCCGAAAGCCGGTCAGAGCCCTTCTATCAAAAACGAGACCCTATAATCTTGACCCCCTAATATTAAACGGGGGGGCCCCTCAATAGATACTCGGAAAATATTTTTCTTATGAAAAGGGGTGCTTTTTCTCTACTGTCAGATTTATGTAATCAGAGAATAGAAACTAATACAGTAAGACTAGTAAATCCTCTTGAAAGCTCCTATAGCACCCCTGCAAAACCCTTTTAATGCCCATAAAACCCCAAACCGTAAACTTTCCCTAAACCTTCAACCCAAGAACCCTAAAACCTGACTTTGTCTTTTCAGACGACAGGCAGTCAGGCCTGCAAATTTATGGAAAGTGTGAGGCAGGCTTCGGACAGCCACGCTCACGGACCAAGCTGCAAACATCCCGTCGGAGCTGAGAAAAGACCGGCAGCCGTCAACCAGGGAGGCTCGCCCTAAACCCTAACCCCGCCCCAAATTCAGAATAGGTTTCAAAGGGCAGGGATGATTTCAGGAGGA
>CAJNDV010014625.1:40925-52779 GCA_905221635.1 Symbiodinium sp. CCMP2456
AAACCCTAAACCCCTAAACTCCCCCAAACCCCAAACCCGAAACCCTAAAACCCTCTGACACCCGGCCTTCATCTCGGCCACGCCACGCAGCAAATGCGGGAATCCTGGTCCTCTTGCGGGGGCCAGATCTTCCAAGATCCCTTGGTTAGGGTTTAGGGTTTAGGGTTTGGGGTTTGGGGTTTAGGGTTTAGGGTTTAGGGTTTAGGGTTTAGGGTTTAGGGTTTAGGGTTTAGGGTCTAGGAATGTACCCTTGAGGCTTCTTAAAAAGGTTCCTTAACGGGATCTGTAGGCATTCTAGACGGGAATTCAGGCATACACCTTCAGGTGTAATAGGATCGCCAAAAAAAGATTCAAGGCATCTTCCGTAGTAATATTCCTTCGCCAGGGCATCTTGTTGAAACATGTGGAGGAGGACCGTCTCACACTCCCCCAAGGCAGGGCTCCACCAGAAGTCTCCACTGAGGGGTTCGGGGCTTCAGGCTCTTGGTTTCATTCCAAGCCACAGGTGAGAAGTATGAGAGTAACTATACTACTAACCAAGATAAACCAGCAGTAACAAACACCATAGTAATAGGACGGGTTTATTGGTCAGGGTAATGAGCCTAAACCCGGCACCCTATAAAGCTCGAATCCCCAGAAACTTAAAATCCCTAAACCCCGTGACCCCAATGACCGACACGTTAAGATCCACAAACTTATACAACTTATACAGCTCTGAACCCTAAAACCCACCTAAAATAAAACCTAAACCCCGGATGGAACACCGGTAGAAACCTTATAGAGACCATAGGTTCTGAAGGGTGCATAAAAGTAACCTTTAATGAACCCTTCAGACCTTATCGTATCCGTAAAGCTCTCTAATGTCCGAAATCCAAGAGTCTACGGCTCAAAGGAACCTTCAACGAGCGCACAAAGGAGCCCTAAACATATAACATATCCTAAACTCCTAAACCATAAACTCTCGTAGAATAACCCTTTAAGAGCCCTCAAACGTATCCTTGGAAGAAGTTCTTGCTGAGGTCAAGCTCCGTGATGTTCGGGTGGCGGCGCAGCGCATCGCCCAAAACTTGGTAGCCTTCCTGGGCTTAGGCTTTGGGTTTAAGGTTTGCGAGCTTTTTGCCTCATGGGTTTGGGGTTGATATTCGCGTTGGGACGGGTTGAGGGTTTGAGACTTGGGGTTGAGGGCTTCGAAACTAAGTACTTAATCGGCAGGCACCTGCAAGCCCTAAGAGACGGGCCTTGCATAATGATTGGCCTAGACCCTTAACGCTAAGCCCCTAAACCCTAAACCCTAAAGGGTTAAGAGCTACTATACCTGTTCCATTGCATGACGGCATACTCCACCATAGCTCAAACGCGACGGCCTTAACCTTACTATAGCTATGATAAGGAACCCTCAGGAATTATCTTACATAGAGTTATTTTGATCTAATGTTCATTATGACTTTTGCCTATAAGTGTTGTTCAGGTGTCTCTATTACCAGAAGCCTTCGAGAGAGTAGGCTTGACAAAGCCCTTCTGCCTTCAGTGAGTACTTCGGCTGTAAACTCTCTTCTTCAATAACCTGGCCCAAACAAGGTCAAAGTTCTTCCATCGGCGATCTAAATTTGAAAAGGCAGTTGGGCACGTCTAAGTGTCACCGAATTCTCACTTCAAACTGCGCGGTATAAGGGGTCGGATTGCTTAGCAATCACATACGCCTTGACCTCCCTGAAACCAAGTGTAATCGTAACCGAGGTGCCTTTAAACAAATGTCAAACATGCATCATTTTTCGGGGGTCATCTCCCTTCCGGGGGGTTCATAAGGTTGCTCTAGGTAAAACCGAAACCCCGATGTCAACCGTCCAGGTCCCTCCTCTAACACGCCGTGAACCCTGAACTGTAAACCCTAAACTACGACTACAACACCCTAAGCCCTAAATCCAAAACCCAAACTCTAAACACCCTGAGCCCCAAAGCCTAAAACCCTAAACCTCTTAGCTCTGAGCTCCTAAACCCTAAACCATAAATCATACCCTGAACCCTAAATCCTAAACCCATAAATCCTTAAACCGCAGATAGGAGGCGATGTCCAGATGAGATCGCACCGGTCCAAGCCGACCCCCTGCCAAAGCGTGGGTTTCTTCGCGTCAGTGCTTGAAGTGTCGGGTTTAGGTTTTCTTGTTTTTTTTGTTTAGGGTTTAGGGTGTAGGGTTTTGGGTCTAGGGCTTCGGAATTAGGATCGAGAGTTTTGGGTTATAGAGTATCATAGAGCTTCGGGTTTAGAGTTTGGGGTTTAAAGCTTCAGGGCCGAGGGCTCCCTGGGTGTACTTTTCACTGACGCCATCGACCTTCTATATGCGACCCTACACTTAGGGTTTAGGGTTTAGGGTTTAGGGGACTTCGCCGAATTCGGGGCTGGCTAGGATCGCTATGATCCGGAGGCCCAATCCTCAACCTCTCGAGCCAGCAGCATGCGGAACCCGCAAGGCCTTGTCTTTTGGGAGACTCTTACCATGCCCGCAACGCCTGAAAGTCCAAAACCCTGCTAAACCCCACAATGAAGCCAGAAACTTGGAACATGGCTTAAGGATGACTGATTAGTGCGTTTACTGAATAGGTGGTCTCTAAACTAAGGTCCCTTTGTAGGTCACCAGACTAGCACTTCACCCGTATAAAAGGACCTCAAACGCATCCTGATGCAGAGATATTCAAATATATATATATATATATATGATCCTGAACTACACCCCAAAGAAGAGGTGAGACAAGACGTAAGACGTGAAAGCAGTCGGGCTTCGAGTTTTCCCGTTTGCGAGAACTCAAGATTGATACATTGGAGTGTTTTTGCATAAATATGTAAAGATTGGTAGCTCAGGGTGTAGACATAATTAATTAGATTTTTAGGTTTAGAACCCATTATTCGAGCGCGGCCGTTTCGGGCTTGAGTTCTCGAACTGAATGTTCGCCCAGACCCTTACCCGGCAAGGTTCGCGGACCACAACTACAATGAAGCCATGCACGACTGCTCGACATCACAAAACCTGTCATGTATACGACCGGTCTAGAGTGTAGGGTTTAGGGCTTGCAGGGTGGCCTTACACCCCAATCTCGGCCTCTGAGAAGCCTTTGGAGTGTAGGGATTCAGCATCTTAAAGCAATGGATACATATATACATGTACACATATATGATGTGGCAAAGCCAAATCTTGTCACACCACTTCCTGTTGATTGACTACTTAGCCGCATAAGATAAACCCTGGCAGCAACCTTCAACGCACCCCTGATGGGACTTGTAACCTTACCTCCCACAGCCGCCAACATAAGCCGACAGTCAAAACCCCAAAACCGAAATCCACTAAACCTCTTGTCCTTTACACTAGAACCCTTAGAGGAGGAGCCCTTATAGTAGCCTTGACGTCCCCAAAGCCCTAAACCCTAAACCCCTAAACCCTAAACCAACCAACCAACCTACACCGACCCGACCCCGTCCTTGGAAGCAGCAATCTGCCAACTTCAAAGTGACCAGGTGAGGAAGTCTCCCCAGAGACTCGGCCAAATCTATCCTTGAAGGCTTCAGGGTCTATATATATATATATANNAGAGAGAGAGAGAGAGAGGGTCTAGGATTTAAGTAGAGGTCAGGGTCTAAGCTCTGGTATTTGGGGGGGGGGGCTTCTGTCGTTTAGGGGATTGTCTTGAAACACCTTTCCACCTGCCCAGGGTTTTAAATGCTGGTCTTAAAGTTGTATAGGGTTCAGGTGAATCGCGAAAATGCAACAGCAAGCCCCCAAGCAGTCGCAAGTACGCCAAGCCGCATCGGACATGGGGACATGCAGCAGGTGGAGCAGAAGTCCAAATCACATTCGGCACAGTGGGTGTAGTAGTTCGTGCCCTGTCACGAGGCAAAGGTTCGGACTGCACAAGGCGATTAATGATTTCTTCTCTAGGGTTTATAGTACTTATGGATCGTATTGTTGAGGCTTCAGAAACCGAAAACACTGTCAGGATCAGGATGCAGCAATCTCCAAGCCTTTCCGTGGTGGCAGGCTCAGGGTGCCACCTCAAAAATGCTCCTCCCAAGGCCTTTGAGGTGATCAAAACTGTGTCTTCACGAACTCCCTACAAACAGTGGTGCAAGATTTCGCCTGTGTGGGAGGGGGGTGGCAAGCAAGGCTACACAAGTTCACCGAAGCAACTATGCCTACTCATTTCTTATGCGTGACCTGAAGTCTTTATCAGCCCTAAACTGTGAAGCGAAACCCTTCATCCTCAAAATCCCGGCAGAGGAAATTTGGCAGCAGTGTTCGCGCCTGGTAGTTACGGCAGTCGCAGCCGCCGTTGCAGCCAATCCCTGCAAGGTTGGTTCAGACATCGGTTCACGAATAGATCACGCAACCCAACACGCAGTGATATGGAGACCTTCTTCATCGTAGTAATCGTCATCATTGTTGTAACGCCAATGATGGGGCTGGGGTGCTGCTTCGTGTTGTGCCATAGTTACACAGGGGCCATAAGTCTGTTCGTCAAACCTACAATAAGGGTAACTGCATGATCCCGAGAGAAAGCCCATTCATCCCCCATAAAACCCCAGCAGCACAAGCGAAGTCCTTATAGTACCTAACATAGGGGTATATTACGCTATTATAATAGTAATAATAATAATAATAATAAGGAGCCCCCAAAAATAGTATAGGTAATTATTAAGGCCTCTATACTAGGCGACCCAATCCTCCAGTAGCTTCGCCTCTATGGTTCTGAAGTACCGCGAGCGAGGACTTGATCCAGGTGTCCGTTGAGTTTCGGGCTGAGGGTCTTGGTAGGGTTCGGGGTTGGGTTTGAAGACACAGGATTCCAAGTTTCACCCGCACCAGCCAAACTACCATGAAGACAGGAAGTATACCTACTTCGGCCTATAATTCTAGACCTTATCTCGGCTGCCTCAGGTGGGCTCGCAGCTTGGCCAAAGGTCAAGGTACAAGCCACTGCAACTCGGCTTTACTAGCTTTGGCTTCAAGGATTAGGGTTCGCTGGGTTCAGATGCAATGAGTCTAGCTGGTGTTAACAAAGCCAGTTGAAAGTTTAGGGTTTTGGGACCGGAAACCATGCTTGAATGGATTCCCTGAGCAGAAGAGAAAACCTAAACCCTTAAACTTCAACCCAAAACCCCCCTAAATCCCTAAAACCACCGAAGCCCTAAATCTAAATCCCATTTCAAAACAACCAAAAAAAGGATCTGAGAACCCAGGCCTCCTGAGCCGCCGCACACCGGGGTCAGCGGATGAACGTGCGACTTGCTGGTGAGGTTACCTTGGGAGAGGAGAGTTTTTCTTTGTTTGTTTGAGGCCTTGTTCTGCGGTACCATGTCCACAGAGGAGAGGTTTAGAGTTTATGGTATAGAGTATGGGTTCGGAGTCTCGGGGTTTAGGGTTGAAGGGTCTATGGGCTAGTTAGACGGTTTAGGCTAAGGGCTCGGTTTAGGGCTGAAGGTCGACTTTATCGGACTATGGGGTTTGCTTTGAGAGAGGTTCTCCTCGAATCGTGTAAACCTTTATGGTTGCTTCCATAAGGATGGCTGGGAAGCCGAAAAAGGCACCTTTTGTGGTGTTGTCAAGGCCTCTCAAGCCAAAAAACGGTACCTTTTCGGGGTTGGGAAGCAAGTCTCGTCAGATGCCCTAAACCAGCATGGCGACGCGAGCCTCGATTCACGGGCCCGAACCCGAAAATCCGAACCGACCCCAAACCCCCCCGAACCCCCCAAATCCCAAACCTCTGCACCGTGAACCCTAAACCCTAAACTGAACACCCAAAATCCTGGAGCCATCCAGTGCCAGCAGAGCTGCTGCCAGACAAATTTAGGTGCTGCAGGCTCGGGGTGAGCACCTCAGCCAGGGTGTAGCTAACATGCTCTTAAAAAGGGTTCAGGGTTTAGGGTTTAGGGTTTAAGGGTTCAGGGTGCAGGGTGTGAACAAGACAATTCAAGCGTTTCGGCTATGCTCGTAAGGTTTTACTCCGAGCTGGGTTTCCCATTAACATTGCCTTCATGAAAGTAACCTTTTTCCTATCATTCGGAGACCCTGAACCCCATAATAATCAAGATAAGGGCTACAAAGGGCATTAAAGGGGAACTTAGCTCGGAGTTTGCAGCAGGGACTGAGCTTTTCTGGGCTTCGAAACATGTTCAGCTTCCGGTTCGCTTCCGGTTCGTGCACGGCTCCCGGCCTTCTCTGGGAGGCTTCGCCTCCTATGGGAAGTGGTCCCGAGGTCTTATCTATAGTCTCCATTGTAGTTCCTTTTCGGGGATACCTTATAAAATCCTTAATATATAATTGGCTAGACCAAAAAAAGGAACTACAATGGAGACTATAGGTAACCACAATTCCTACATCTAAACCGTCTCGCTCCTGAATCCTGGACCCTAAACCTAAACCCTAAACCCTAAACCCTAAACCCTGAACCCCCTAAACCCTAAAGTTAAAGCCTAAACCCTAAAGCCTAAACCCTAAACCCTAAATCCTAAAGCCTAAACCTAAAGCCTAAACCCTAAACCCTAAAGCCTAAACCCTAAAGCCTAAACCCAATAAGGAAGGAAGGTCTGGGCGGCCGGAGGCCTACATCGAGGGTTCGGGCTAAGGGTTGCAGGCTTGAGGGCTTATAGGGTCTATAGGGTTTATAGGGCAAATAGGGCTTATAGGGTTTGTAGGGTTTAGGGGAATATAGCGCAGACCCTGAAAAGTAAGTCTCTGGTCCTGAGTGCGGAGACTATTGCAGATGGCCATGTCACGGAACTGCAAGAAGGGTGCACTCATTGGCGGCCTATAGTCAAAATCCTCAAAGAAATCCTCGTTGAACCGCAGCCCCAAACAATGACAACACTCGGCAGCCCCACACCTTACACCAAGACTGTGAACTCCACACCCACATCCCGGAACACCAACGCCCTGACCTGCAATCTCCTTTTCCTAAGCCTTTGCTTGACCCTAAACCCGAAACCCTCACACTTTCAAAATCATAAAACCCCCAAATCCGAAACCCTAAACCCTGAACCCCTACACCCTATAAACCCTAAACCCGAAAGAATCCAAAACTGGGCTCAGGTCGGTGCTGTCCTTGCGATAATCGCCGCAACAGCGCCCGCCGATTGCGGCGGACGGGCTGAGAAGTCTAGGGAGGTTTGCGACTCCTCGCAGGAAAAACCCGGAGGCCCTGAAACCTGAATATGTGTATATGCACAAATGCATTTGTACATATCTATATAGAGAGAGAGAGAGAGTGAGAGAGAGAGAGGGATAGAGATAGGAAGAGAGGGAGTGAGAGAGAGAGAGAGAGAGAGACAAAGAGAGGGGGAGAGAGAGAGTGAGTGAGTGATGGAGAATGGTAGAGTAGGCTACTGGGGCGTGGGCGCCAAATGGTTCATATAGGTCCAAACACAGCCGCAAGGAGCAGAAATCCAGTCTGCAGGTAACCATGTAGGCTCCTAGCTTCGAGTGTTGATGGGCTGGCAGACTAGTTGTTTGTGGATGCACAAGTCTGAGGCAAAGCAATCCCTTGGCAATGTGTGCGAGCAACCCCTATTTGCCAGACCCAGACGCGTAGCAGCTGCGCCTTCTCGAAAGACGGTCTACTTTTTTGATTGTAGGCTGTTGTAAGCCGCTAGCGAAAATACCAGCTCCCTGCCGGGGGAAACTACTGGCAAGTTCTATCTCAGACGACGAAAGCTCTGGTTGAGAACTGATGCCCGCTTTGCACCCGACTCTTTTTACCTGCCAAGCCAACACCATGCTGAAGCCATGCTGTTGGTAAGAACGATGACGTTGTTTGCCGTGGTGGTGATCTGATAGTACATTGCTAGTCGCAAGTTGGAGGTAGTCCTGTAAATCTACAAACCCTAAACTCGTAACCGAAATCATCACCCAGCCCACTTGACACGCTCCTGGAAGTCCCTGAGCGGAACGCCTGATGGGCTCAAGGTGCTCGTGTCGAGAGCCGATCGGCTCAAAAGGGGTTGAAAAAGTGTCGTTTTCGGTCCGAGGCGAGGTGCTGCGAAATGGGTCGAAGGATGCAGACAATCAGATCAACCACAAACAGTGTGAAGCCCTCCGGAACTGCAGCGAGCCGGGCAGATTGAAAAGAGGGCGGGTGCACTCCCAAACCCAGTTAAACCCGATCTGTTCCTGCGAGGCTATTCTCCAATATCGGACCAACGTAGCAAGACCCTTGACCACTGCGGCTGTTCTGCTTCCGCGTCACTGAAAGTATGTCGATGGCACGTCGGGTGTAGTTGCTCCGGGTGTCTCTGCATTGGGCTTTATCTCAACGGTCCCGCTAAGAGAAAGCAACAAAAAACAGAGGTCAGGCACAAAGTAGCAAGGCACAATCGTATGGGAGTAACTACGACTGAACCCTAACCCTAAACCCTAAACCCTAAACCCTAACCCCTAAACCCTGTAAACCCCTCAACCCTAAACGAACCTCTCAAACGCACCCGCAACACACGACTAGAAGCAGCTCTAGCCTTCCTAAGCTTCAGCATCGTGACAGACACATAAGGAGATCGCCGTGCTTAGGGACTCGATGTGCCCTAAACTAAACCCTAAACGGTCTACCCTAAACCCTACTGTAAACTCTAAAAGCCCTAAACCCTCTACCCTAAACCCTAAACTCTAAAAGCCCTAAACCCTAAACTCTAAACCCTACTAAACAGCTTAGCTGCCATCGATCTCCTGCAGGTCCGGGCATTGCGAGAGAACCTGGAAGGCGGGTGTTAAGGTCCGAACATCTCTTTGCTCTTACCCCAAACCCCCAAGGATAACAACGCATATGAGGTGTGCTGGTTGCAGGCTTTCGGGTTTTAGATCGGCTCTGGGAAAAATTCGTAGGAGGTGGGTGGTTGGGGATGAACACCTCGGAGAGATTGGGCCCGTTTGGGCTTCTGACGGGATCCGGCGAGTTGAGACTCCTTTTAAGAACGAGGGCGGCTTGTGACTTGGGCAACTCCCGTCGGGGATGTGTGTCTGAGTAAACATCGCAGGGGTCTAAACCCTTTTACACCTGGACTACGCATATGCCAGGAACCGAGGCACCGACAGACCCTAAACCCTAAACCCAAAGCCCTAGCCCCGAAATCCGTAAACCCTAGATTCCCTAAACCCCTTAAAACCCAACAAAACGAACCCTAAACCGCTACCCCGAACCCTACACTACATATCCTCTGAGCCCTACATAGCCTTTTTTGGGGTTCCTTATTATGATTTCCTGAGGAGCCTTGTACCCCGACGCCCCAAGGCCAGCGCCACGTTTGCCATCTGACTCCTGGCAGTCCCGCAAGGAGAGTGTTTATGAGTGTTTGGGGGCTCGGGCTAGGGTTTAGGGGTCATAGTTCGTCGGGTTTAAATTTCCAGAAACTACGGGACCCTTCTTCACATTGGTTCTAACATTATAATGAGGACCCTGCTACTGTACGTCGGGGTCTAGATTGGGGGTTCTTGTTGCCCGACAGCTGCCATCTCCTTGCATATCTCTGATAATTTGCTTAGGGCTAAGCGCCTTAGGCTTGTAGGGTGTAGGTCTTTAGGTCTTTCGACTCACACACTCGCACGAANNGGCAAGAGAAGGTCCCGAGCTTTAGGTCTTTAGGGTTCTGGAGCTTGCTAGGGTATACGTGCCCGAAGTTTAGTGCTTACGTTGTTGGCGGGGAGGGCCCGAAAACTCCCAAGACAGAGGGGAACTGGTAGACATGAACAGTTTATCTACAGAAATAATTACTCGAACTCGAAAAAGCCAAACGCCACCCACTCCGCTGCCAGGGCTGCTAGACTTAAGTAGTGTATCAGCAAACCGTCTCGCATCTTGCTTCCAAAGCCCGTTCGATAACCCCTGAAAACACTAAGAAACAAAACCGAGCCGTTCCCAGATGCTAAGCCGAAGAGGGACTCAGCCGGCAGAATGTTTCCCCCCGTGTCACAACTTCCCATTCTGCAGAAAGTTAGGCGATGCCGGTATTTTTCAGTTCGAGATCAGGATGAGTGCATTGTGGGCTTTGCACTCGGCTGATCGACCTTATCAAGATTCGGCCGACACAAAGATTTCTAAGTAGGCATTTTCGCTTCGGTAGTTTCAAGAGCAACTGGTCCAAATCCCGGTTCGTTGCAGAGGCCTTCCCCTTGTATGTCGAAATTCACGAACCAAGCATGCAATCTGGTCGTTGGAGTGTTAGGTGTTACATGAGGGTCTCCTCTCACATCCTCCAAACCCTATACCCCTGAAAAAATCCGGGACCTCCCTAAACCCTAAACCCTAAACCATACTGAAGCCTAAGTAGGCTCTTGGAAGCGCCTTCATGTCCAGAGAGGTGACATTCGCCGGCAAGCACTGGCTGAGTATGCCAGCTCCGCAATCTCGCATCCTTCATGGTTTCGGGGTTTATGGGGCTAACGTTTACGTCTAGGAATGGAGGAGTGAGGGTTTTCTCATAATTTGCATGACTTCCTTGCCGACCGCTTTTGAAGTAGTAGTTGATTTTGTTGTTTCCTTTGGCATGGCACGACGAACCGTTCGAACATCTATCTCACCTCTGGGCCCTCAAGAATCTAAACCACAAGCCTGAAACCGTTCCGATGTCGTCTTCTGGAGCTGAAGCAGAACAAGATCCTTGACACCTCGAGTCGATTAGGCTGAAGTCAAACATGACGCAGAAAAGTCAACTAAACTTGCAAGCAACCTTTACGTCGATAATCCTCACCCAAAAATACTCATAAGCCTAGATATAAGCTATCCCCTAGCCCTAGCCCCAAGTGTGCAGCACCAACGGGTAGAATCATAGAAACCCCCACGGACCCCCACCTGGTTTAGGGTTTCGAAGAGGGTTCAGGGTTTCAGGTTTAGACCTGGTCTATAGGGTTTCGCAGAGGAGCCCAGTACCCTTGATTAAGCACTGTCTACTTTCACATACCAAGGGCTTTAACCAATTTTCGAATCTGAGGCGCAGTGTGGCATTCCTTCTAAGGGAGTCTTGGGCTCTGTGGTTTCGGGTTTTAATACCACACGAAAGCCCGGCAGTGATCCTGGAAGTGCCCAGCTGCAGCGTGATGTTGGGCTCGCCACTCTTCCCTGACGTACAGGGTACTGTTGCTCTACTGAGGTCTTGCTGTCGCTGGAACGATTAAGCATACTAGTCCCGTATGGTCCGTGTATAACTCTACCATACTGAAGCCAATATATATATATATATATATGCATACATACACACCTTAAACTCCGAACCGCCGTTTATGATTCTTTGAGGCGGTTCTGCAACCTGTTCTGCTTCCCACCATCCCACACCTGACCTTGAACCCTGTGAACCCAAAGTCCCTGAGACCTCACCGTTTTTCCCTACAGCTCCGACCGAAACCGGTCACGGCCGAGTTGAGTCTTGGGCGCAAGAGCCAGGATTTCGCGGCGAAGTGGATTTGGATTTCGTGAGAAGAGAGCGGGGGGGGGGGGGGGGGGGGCTGGGTTTAAAAAGGGTCTGACTAATGAAGGGTTATGGCTTCAGTCCTGGGGTTATGATCATTTGCGGCACATCCATACACGAAGTTGGATGCCTTTTTGAAACTGCGGGCAACAGTTGAAGCGGTTGCATACATTTTGTCGGCTTGGTCACGCTTGGTGTTTCAGCCTTGTGACAAACTCAACGCATCGTCCCAGTTTATTAGGTGTATGCTTAAGTAGAACCAACCATCAAAGCAAAGCACAAACCACTTCCTTCCGCAGCGCAAGCCGGCGGCCTTTTTGACGCAGATCATCCCAATCAATGCCTCAGATGTCAGTTTCTCCCAGCTTTGAACTAATATAGGCGTCTTAATAAGTAGAATCGGCTTTTGGGGCCCATTAT